>JAQFZC010007999.1:0-10622 GCA_034695205.1 Dicyrtoma fusca | reverse complement strand
TTTTGAAAAAGTGTTATTTACTAGTTTTGACAGTTTTGAAAAAGTGTTATTTACTAGTTTTGACAGTTTTAAAAAAGCGTTACTTACTAGTTTTGACCATTTTGAAAAAGTGTCAATTACTAGTTTTGACGGTTTTGAAAAAGTTAATTTATAGAATTAAACTGTTTTGTAAAGCATTCGTTCTAAGGTTCTCCATTTCCTATTAGGTTAAACCATAGAGTGCAGTGCCCACGATTAAATATTATAATAATAATTATATAGGCTACATAATTTATTTACCATAGCACACAATAGCCTACATAGTAAATAGCCGGGGGCTATAAAGTAAAAAGAACGGTAAACTTTAACTTTAAACTTTGTCAATTATATAAGTATAAGTATTTTGTACGGCACATAATCAGTTTTCCCACAGGACAGAGCATTAATAATATTATTAGCAAAATATGATATTTACTATATAGCAAATAGCTCATGGCTATATAGTCTATTTCTTCAAAAGTAAAACCTAGCTTAGGTACTGACGAAGGGAAGTTGAAAGAAATAAACGCCGACAGTACAAAGTGTACGGTAAATTACGTTTACCTACTTAGGATTACAGTACATGGGATTAATGCCGACAAAATCACAAATTATTAAATCAGTATTACAAGCAAAAAATACGAAAAAGTTTTGCTAGTCTAGTCTAGTCATTTATTTGTTAAGCATCCGCTAGTCAATAGTCTAGTTTGTATGAAACTTTTAATCCCTGGAAATAAGCGCGCATTAAAATTCAATCTGTTGTAGGCATATGTATGGGTATACACTGTCGTAATTATTTTATACAAAAATTGCAAATATTGCTAAATAGCCTTCGTTTACATAAACATGGCTATAGGTATATCCTCAGAAAAATTATTATAAAATGATTTTCAAAATATAATCCCCAAAGCACGGAGTATCCTTAGAAAGACTAGGGCCGATATAAATTGCAAAAATCTCAATTTATACATAATTAATTATATCCTGTCTGCCCGTAATGATGAGATACACTATAGTGCAGTGTTCACTGTGGTTTGGCATTTGTTTTTGTTGGGCGGGTGCGTGGTCATGGAGAAAGGTCACGTGGATCTTATAATTATATAATTATTGGAATCTTTACTGTATGCACAAGCCATAACTTATTCCGTAATAATAATTTGTAGAAGTTTCCTCCACGCATCTTCCCTTCCTTTCTTAAATTTTTGTTTTTATTTTTCTAGAGGATGCAGATATGTATATAGCCTTACTTTTGGGTTTCTAAAACCAAAAAATCATAATCGTGACCGAATGACATGTGGGCACCATGTATTTTTATGGTCATGCAAAAATGAAGAAGATCCTTTGGCGGTTGCTTAGCCTTTAGCTCAATAATTTTTGTACTTTTTAGTAATTCCTTCACCACAAGAACCACAGAAATTATGCACCGTGTGTCCTTCGCATTACCCATTGACCCATTTTCAATTTTATTTTTCGTTGGCTGATTATAATATTTTGCAAAATTTGAAATTATTAATTAGTTTTGTAAATTAAAATATACCCTTTTGATGTTTACAGAAAATTAGTCATGTATTTTTGCATTGTTCAATGCGTCCTACGTTACTGGATGCAATGTGCAATGATCATTAATGAATAGGCAATTAATTTTAAAGTAGATGCTGTGAACTGTGAAAAGTGTAAAGTGCATTTAATTATTAAATAATAATTACTTTTAGTTAATTATGAAGCTTTAGATTTACTTCTGGCTGTGCAATTCCAAGTGGAAAATTTGTGTCATATGCGTTTTTAAATTAGGAATTAGGTAAATGAACTGATGCAATGCTCAATGCTTTTTTTGTATGCTTTTTTTGTATGAGTTTTTATGAGGAGGTAAAAGTTCATTTACAGAAATTATGCAATAGCAAAAAATATTAAACTTACTTTTGACTTGCTTCTTGACAGGCTTTGTAGGGTCCAGCCAGTGCTGTAAACAAAAAATACGTAACGACTATTAGTACAATGTAGAAAAAAACGGCGTTATATTCAAATTAACATTTTAAAAAGGTGTACAGACTAACGTTACACTTTTTCCAAAAGCACCAAATACGCTATTTCAACATTTTAGAGCATTGTAAAACAGGATGACTAAAGAAGTGTTTGAAAAAAACATAATGAGCCATTCTAACATTTTAAAAAGTTGTAAAAGACGATTCTACACTTTTTCAAAATAGCCAAATACGCCATTTTAATATTTTAAAAAGTTGTACAAAATGTTTTTACACTTTTTCAAAAAAGTCAAATATGCGGTTACTGTTCTACCATTTTAAAAGCCTGTAAAATATAGTTCAACTTTTTTCAGAAACTTAAATATGCTATTTTAGCATTCTAAAAACATGTAAAATAGGATTCTTCCCTTTTCAAAAAAGCCAATACGCTGTTTTAGCATTTAAAAAGGACGTAAAACAGGACTAAACACTGGTTTAAAAAAAGACGTAATACACCGTTTTAACATTTTAAGAAGTTGTACACTTCTTTTTAAAATACGTCACTAGACAATAGGGTGTTTTAGCATTTTAAAAAGGTGTAAAACCCACTTTTACACTGTTTCACAATAGCCTAAAAATGGTAAAATTTGCTTCTCAAACGACGATTTATGTACGACAGTGTATCATTATTAGTATCAGTTCCTCCCTTATATAAACTGAACCATAAAAATCAGCCAACCATGCAGAATTCATAATAAAAGTGCAAATGAAATTTTGAGGTTTTCTAAGCCGTCAAATAGCCTATCAAAAACCAGAATCACATCATATTAATTATTATTATTTATCTTATTTTATAGGGCTGTATTAAGGGGCTACTTCACCATTCACAATCACAATCGCAATAAAACCGCCACTGATTATTTCCATTGTTGCTGTTATTGTTGTAAACTCTATATAAAGTCTATTATAACTATGAACTACTACGGATATGGGAATTTATAATACAAAGAGAAGAAAGGAACCAAAATAAATTACAATTTTAAATAATATGACCAACCAACCACACAATTCAAAACGAAAGGACACACACTCGCTCACTCACTAGACTTTCCCGCCCACAAATTATAATGAATTAGGAATTAACTCCACACGCAATCAAAACCAAATCAAAATCAAAATCAAGCCCAAAGAAAAGAAGTAGAAAAAAAAGGCCAAAACCAAAGTTATACACGTTCATTATCATTGCATTGCATACAAATTATAAGAAGGCTCACCAAACCAAATCAAAATATGAACTAGCAAAACAAATCAAAAAAAATCAAGGTTATTGTAACATTATTGCATTGTAAAGTATACACATCTCAACAATCACGATTATTATTGGACCAGTACGTGTCCAACTTGTACTAATAAACCTAATTCCCTCATTATTATAATGTTATGCATTATTCTCAAAGCTCAAGACAGTGCAGTGCAATAATGTAGACAGTTCAAGACTAGATTTGCCAGGCAACAATGAATAACGAACGAATGAACTAACAATTGCAGCTCCAATTTTGTAAATTCCTTCTTATTTTTTTGGGCTACTATGCTACTAATACTTTGCCTAGCCACAATTTTTAATTTTTGTAAAATTTATTGGACATTTTTTGCATTCTAAATGACCACAAGTTCTACATACAGTCAGAGACACAACTACAAAGTAGACCAACCAGCCAGTAAATAAATAGAGTTGCAAAGGAATTCCCAGCAGCATTATTGCCAATGGCATTTTATTAATTGTAATTAGGTGCATTGTAAGTCATAAATTAATTCACCTCCTAATTGTTAACCTATTTGAAACTGGTAAAGTATAAAAACAGTGTTTTATAATTATAATGTGTTTATAGCACAAATTAACATTTTCAAAAAGGTCAAAAAACTAGTAAATTAACATTTTCAAAAAGGTCAAAAAATTAGTAAATTAACATTTTCAAAAAGGTCAAAAAACTAGTAAAGGAACATTTTCAAAAAGGTCAAAAAACTAGTAAAGGAACGTTTTCAAAAAGGTCAAAAAACTAGTAAATGGACATTTTCAAAAAGGTCAAAAAACTGGTAAATTAACATTTGCAAAAAGGTCAAAAAACTAGTAAAGGAACATTTTCAAAAAGGTCAAAAAACTAGTAAATTAACATTTTCAAAAAGGTCAAAAATCTGGCAAATTAGCATTTTCAAAAAGGTCAAAAAAGTAGTAAATTAACATTTTTAAAAAGCAAAAACTAGGAATAATCATTTTAAAAAGTGTCAAAACTATGAGTTAACATTTTCATAAAGTGCGTGTCAAACTATGTAGATATATTACCGTTTTGAAAAGTTTAAGCCCCGCAGTGCTATATCTATATAGTAAAAAAATAACAAAACTGCAGCAACGTTTTATATAAGTTTTAAATCATAACTCAAAATTAAATTCCAATTTCAAATTCTAAACCTATTCTTCTAGGGTCATGGACGTCCATTATTTACCATTTTAACTGTAAACTGTAAACCATGCCTATATACTTATAATATATTTCCCTATAGCTACATAATAATACATAGTTCCGTCTCAATTCACAAACCTAAACCATCATCCCAGTCATATATACAGTGATCACAGCTTACGTGTAGTTCCTGACACTTTTTATTGGTCAAGCACGAAGTGTGATATGCATTTAAATTAAAAATCTTTCTCGTTCATAAAAAAAATGCATCTATACGCCTGTCCTGAGTACTATATAGTAAATAACTTCCCTATAGCACCAAATAAATAAATAAATAAATAAAACGCTATATAGCTATGCCTATATAGACACTTAATTATACCGCACAGCTATCGGCTCCACTCAGCTTTTGATTGCAAATTTGATTTTTGACAACAATGGACAGACAGAAAACAATTTTGCACTATTCTACACTACACAATGGAAACTTGAGCAGGATACATAATCGTCACGATTTTAAACAATGTAGGCCTACGGTACATGCAAAACCCCGAAGCAATAAACCTAAAATAGAAACCAAGCCAAAAGCACAAGTTTAAAATTATTCATACAAAATTATTATAAAAATATCTGCACCTTTAACATAGGAAATATAAAATCTGTATAGTAACGGTAATTTAACGTTGGCTTCGACTTTGGCCGTAAATTAAAGTTGAAAAAAAAATAACAAAAATTATTATAAAACTAAAACACAGGAAGCATTACTGACTGAATGACTGACTGACTGACCGCCATTATTGCTTTAAAAAAATGCATTACTCTGAACTGTGACTGAACTGACCTGCACATGATTGGCATCCGTGAACTGAAGTCCAAAATATTCCTTTTCGATGAGGTCCAGCGAGTAGAAGACTTGCTCGTACAAATCATTCCCCAGGGCTTTTTTCTGTAAAGAAACAGAAAACATTATAAAATTTAAGTTGGAAAGTGTGTACATTGCATTGTAGGTACCTACAAAGTTGAAATTACTAAAAAATAAAAATTATTATTAATAATTATTTAATACACTAATATTTGCTTGCAATCTGTTCATCCATGGCTTATTAAAAATAATTTCTATATTTTCACTTCAAAACGCAGATTCTATCTTAAAAACGAAATCTACATCCTTTTTATTAAGTGTAATAAATTCCATAGGCCTCTCGCAAGTACCTACGAAAGTACGTACAAATCATAGCTGTAGGTCCGTCATATGTAATTACAATTTATTACTATTATTATTATATAAAATCCTTAGTTATTGTAATAATTGTAAGTATTTTAAGTGTGACATAATGAGAGTTCAAAGACCAGAATAATATTTAATTATAATCAGGAACTATAAACACATTTCATCCCATTTAAGTAATTTAATGCGTGTACTTTCAATTGTTGCCAAAAGTCATAAGCGTGAAAATTACATTTTAAAATTTAAAATTTTACTTTTGACAATCACAATGAATTATTATTATTATTCGTGTCTACTTTTGTTTTCAAGCCTGAGCAATTTAACGGTGGTAATTATTGTGTTTTGCCTTTGTAGCCTGACGTGAAGTAAAAACGTAATAATGCACTATCTCGTCTATGATTGTGACGGAAGAGGTTTTGGCGACTAACACGGTATAGGCACCCAAATATACGTGTACTGTCTATACCTATGTATATAGCGATAGATTATAAATATAAGTATAGACAACAATAGCTAATAAAAGTACCTATAACAATAATAATAATAATAATTGTAATTTAACTATTCACTTTAAAATTGTGAGTATTTTTTCAAACATTACCATATTTGTTTTTAGTTTTACCCTTTTCGGCATTTTTTGAGGTTGTAGTGTCCCTACACGAATGAAATACAGAAATAGAAGATTATTGTTCTTTATAGCAAACCGAAAAATAGGCTGTAAAAATGTAAATCTAAAAAATAGAATCATAAAAATGTTTTTCTGTTATTAACACACCAGCGTAATTTGGCTTATAATCAATGCGCAGTGTAAACAACCATTCGTTACTACCGCTTACATCTTAACCGTTTTGAAACGGTACCGGTAGTAGGTACTTCTACTTTGACATCTTTTTGAAAGTGTTATTTACTAGTTTTGACCTTTTACAAAGGTTGAATATCTTGTTTAGCGCTTTTCAAAATTGCCATTGTCTAGTTTTGACCCTTTCAAATGTGCACATATCATGTTTTGACATTTTTAAAAGAGTTCAATTCGGGTTTTACATGTTTTTTCAAAAGGTCAAAACTAGTAAATAACACATTTTTAAAACGGTCAAAACTAGTAAATAACACGTTTTCAAAAAGGTCAAAACTAGTAAATAACACTTTTTTAAAACAGTCAAAACTAGTAAATAACACTTTTTCAAAAAGGTTAAAACTAGTAAATAACACTTTTTCAAAAAGGTCAAAACTAGTAAATAACACTTTTTCAAAAAGGTCAAAACTAGCGGCTAACATTTTGAAAAGGTCAAATGTTTCTCAAAATGAAGATTTGTAGTTTTATAATCCTTTTGAAAATGCTAATTTGTAGAACGAAGTGAACACTTTTGTAAGACCATAAGGTATTCTTTCCATGGTTCCAAAGCCCCGAATAGGTAGGATAATAATTTAGCCAATAACTGCGTACTAATTATAATATAATAATAAATAAATATATCTATAAATAATAGGTAGCACCATTTAGCAGAGGCCACTGTAGTATTTAGTTGCATTTAAATAATAATTTAATGAAATACTTCTACGAAAATAAGTAAGGCCAAGATGCCCCAGCATTCCAAACATAAGTAGGTATGTACAAAGTTAATAACTGTGATTGTTAATAAATCTAATAAAAATAAAACAGTACGTGTACAATACGCAATAATAATTATTACAAAATCTTTGAAATCAGCCAACCACCTGTACATAAATTCCAATACGGTTTAAGCTATGTTTTTTTTCTATTTTTTTTTGTTTCCTTGGTAAGCAGGCAGGTACAATTAGCGATTAATTACGGATACGCACAATTACATAATTTTAGTTATAATATCCGTACATAGGCATTTATAAAAAATTACATTTTTTAATTGAGCAAAACTTAACATCTTTTCTAAGCTGCTATTTCTACAGTGACGATGAAGGTGACGGTCCAACTACGACAGCATAACAGTACAGCTCGGTGCCTAATTACTAATTACAGGTGTGCATTACCTGCACAATACTGTAGCTGGCTGGCTAATTATACACACGAAATCAACGAGATTTAATTGGCCAAATAAAATGATAGCTAAACTACCACCAGCATCGTGGATCGTACAATCGTACCACACCAAACAATACAAAGCAAAATGAGAAAACACTGCAAATTACGGCGGCAGCAGCAGCACGCAAATTACATTAAAAACAGAGAGAGAAAAAGTTATTTAATAAATAAATTAAATACTGCAAAGAACCGTTCATTTCTTTTCTCAGGCATTTGTAGGCTCAAGAAGAACAACAACAGCAGCAAACGGAGCGACTTTGTTCAAGTGAAACAAAAGGAATTAACGGAGCTTCTACAATTCCTCACACATTTACATTCTGAAGCTACAAAGATATTTAATTAGTGTGCCATTTCCACAGTACACGTGTACACTACCTTTACACTACACAGATTTACTACTATAGTGTACTATATAGAGATTTAACCTTTCCGAAACGGTAATATATTTAGTTTTACATCTTTTTGAAAGTGGGCATTTCTAGCTTTCAACTGTTTGAAAAAGTTAATTACGGGGTTATGCCCTTTTTGGAAATGTTAATTTTATTACTACTTTTTTGACCTTTTTGAAAAGGATAATTTTCAGTTTTTTCCCTTTTTGAAAACGTTAATTTCCAGTTTTGACCTTTTTAAAAATGTTAATTTCTAGTTTTCACCCTTTTTGAAAACGTTAATTTCTAGTTTTTGACCTTTTTTGAAAACGTTAATTTCCAATTTTCAAACTTTTTGCAAACAATAATTTCTTATTTTTGCCCTTTTTGAATATGTTAATGTTCAGTTCTGACCTTTTTGAAAACATTAGTTTCCAGTTTTTATCTTTTCGAAAACATTAATTTCCAGTTTTGACCTTTTCAAAAACATTAATTTCCAGTTTTGGCCCTTTTAGAAAATGTTAATTTCCAGTTTTGACCTTTTTGAAAACCCTAATTTCCAGTTTTGACATTTTTGAAAACGTCATATTTCTAGCATTGACCCTTTTGAAAAGTATGAAAAGTTGGTTTGTTGGTGTTCCAGGTCCGAATAGGTTAAAACAATAATAGTAGTTAGTAGCTAAGAGCATCGTAATAACAATTAATGTAATTTTTTTTTGTAGCTTCCACTACCACAGGCACAGCAGTACTTTGTTAAACTTGAGTAAAAAAAAAATTAAAGTTCAAAGAAACATTTTACATGTACAACTACATTTTAATTCTGAATTGCATCGGCAAGGCGACCTACAAAATAAAATACACAACTCATAGAATACATGGATGTATTTAGAATTAAATAGAAGAAAATACTCATCGTTGGAGGTAACATAAAATGACGAAAGATACTACAAAAAAAACATTTTTAACAGCGCCAACCATGGCATAGATGACCTTAATACAAAATGTCAATAGTGGAGCTCAAGTAGTTATTTCCTTACAAATTCCCAGGCGCAATAATTTCGATGCAAAATACAAATTCAAGTTTCCCATTCCCATTACTGCCTTCACAATTAACCTTTTCGAAACGGTAATATACTTCGTTTTGAATGTTTTCGAAAAGGGTAATTTCTTGCTTTTTGACCTTATGGAAGTGTTATAGTAGTTTTCACCGTTTTGGAAAAGCGTTATTTACTAGTTTTGATCTTTTTGAAAAAGTGTTGTTTACTAGTTTTGACAGTTTTGAAAAAGTGTTACTTACTAGATTTGACCGTTTTGAAAAAGTGTTATTTACTAGATTTGACCGTTTTGAAAAAGTGTTATTTACTAGATTTGACCGTTTTGAAAAAGTGTTATTTACTAGTTTTAACTGTTTTGAAAAAGTTAATTTATAGAATGAATCACTTTTGCAAAGCATCTTTCCATGGTTCCCCAGTTTTTTGAATAGGTTAACAATTAATACTGATCTGTGGAACATTCACATTGTATGTTTTACTGTAGACAGTATGAGCCTTCTAAAGAATGGGAATTAATCTAATCTTTGAATCTCATCTGCCATTCAGCAAATCAGTAAAATCAAAGACTAAACGGAGCAATATAAAATCCCATTGTTTTTTAAAGATAAAGTTTAAAGCTTATAAAAACTGCATTTCCGTCACTTCCAACTTCCAACCACCTTCCAACAATGGAAGGCTAATCTATTTTAATTCCTAACTTAATCCGATCTAAAACTACCTACAAAACAATACAAAATAGTACCGTAAAGTAAATAAACATATTTACAAGATACAAAGACCGGTGGCAAATCACATTTAACCCAAAGCAGTTAGTGTAAGTGCCTTCGTCGGTAATTACATTGTAAATATGTATTTAAAAAAAAGTAGAAAATTTGCACTTGGCATTTAATTCTAACGGCAACAAATCCGTGGCAAATTATTATCTCAATGTCGCCCTTTTGCCTTGGTCGTTATTTTTGCTTTGTAACTTTGTAGGTTTACGATTGCGACAAAACAAATCAGCATCCTTCAAAAATATATGTTTTTTTGTAAAAAAAAAACAAACACAACTTGGAACAACATCCCGTAATGTAGAACGGTCAAGTACTAAATTAATTCACACATATTTTTTTAAAAAAATTTGCAACTCTAACAACTGAGCAAAAGCTAGTTTTACCCCTTAAACCGGCGTAATTACATTTTACTAGCGGCTCTTAACTTTTAGACAAGGTTGTGTAATGAGAGCATCAACTTGTACAGAATTCCATTAGTTTTAATGGTAATTCAACTTTAATTTAAAATCAAGACCACAGAGCTTTCAATTTCCAAGTGTCAACACTTGGAAGGCTGTTAAGCAAAGACAGAAACCTGCTGATCTCAAAGATCTAAAAGAAAAGATGAAGCCATTCACAAATTACGTACATATTCCAGTGAAACCAGAAATCTTAGAAAATTACACAAGTCACAAGTCAAAGCGAGTGCCACTGCTGCACACTGT
>JAQFZC010007998.1:0-10623 GCA_034695205.1 Dicyrtoma fusca | reverse complement strand
ACCCAACCAGAGCACAGTTGGGAGCAATACAAATATGAGATCATAGGATGGCTCTTTGAAAAAATGAGCTTTGAAAAAAAAACACGGAGAAAAGTTATAATAATGTTTTGAAAAAGTGCAAAAACACAATGCACGCATTTGCAACAAACTTAATACAGATTTCAGCTTTTCAAAAGAGTGTAAAACATAATATTTTAGCGTTTTCAAAAAATGCAAGAACAAGCAAACAATTTTTGAAAAAGTGTAAAACAAAATATTAGCCTTTTCAAAAAATTCAAGAACAGAAACACACTTTTTGAAAGAGTGTAAAACACACTATTAGCCTTTTCAAAAGAGTGTAAAACATAGTATTAGCCTTTTCAAAAGAGTGTAAAACATAGTATTAGCCTTTTCAAAAGAGTGCAAAACACACTATTAGCCTTTTCAAAAGAGTGCAAAACACACTATTAGCCTTTTCAAAAGAGTGCAAAACACACTATTAGCCTTTTCAAAAGAGTGCAAAACATTATATTAGCCTTTTCAAAAGAGTGCAAAACACACTATTAGCCTTTTCAAAAGAGTGTAAAACACACTATTAGCCTTTTTAAAAGAGTGTAAAACACACTATTAGCCTTTTTGAAAGTGTAAAACATAATATTAGCCTTTTCAAAATAAGCAAGAACAGATGCAACCCTTTTTAAAAAACAGTAAAACATTACAGTAGCCTTTTCAAAAAATGCAGGAACAGATACAACCTTTTTGATAGCGAGTAAAACTTAATATTATCCTTTTCAAAAACTGCAAGAACAGATTTCAACTTTTCAAAAGAGTGCAAAACACAGAATTAGTCTTTTCAAAAAATGCAACAGCAGATAATATAAACGTTTTGAAAAAAAGTAGAACATGCTATATTTTCACATTTCGAAAAAAAGCCAGTTTTTCCAGCCGTCATACTTGAGAGGCCCCTTAGTAGTAAAAATTCTAAGCTGGCTCTCTCCCATTTGAGGAGACAGCGTAGAAAAAAGAGCTGTGGGAGCCGGGCCTTCAAAATTCTCGAGTATTGAGCTAATACAGCCGCATGTCTTTCTCTCCCTCAAAGCAACGCCAACATTACGTGACTGAGAGACAGAGACCGAGACTCCGACCTCCGACGGTACTAACTGACTGATTACAACAGGCACGACTGCCACTACCTAAAAAACTAAAATCCGTCTTCCTCTCTGCTGCGCTCTCAAACTCCGTCCGTATAAGACGCCACAGGAACAGGAACTTCGAGTCCAAGTCTCCCGTCCGTCCCAACAACACAAGAGAAGCAGAAGAGGAAAAAAAACGCGACTGTTTTTTTTTCCTTTTTCTTTCTTTCTTTTTTTCTTTTTTTTTTTTACTATCCGGGTATCTACGGGCGGATACTGAACTGATTGTGAATGCTGCCTGCATCCTTGCACGGCCATAACCAAGGCTTCCTGAATCCCGCTCCTATGCTTGTAATTGCATGGTAATATACAAACTACGGATATATCTCTATAGCTATATTTATATCCTTTATTATTCCTTGAGGAGAAAGACCAAGTTTTAGGAGGCACACAACCCACACATCGAAATCGCCGAAATCGGGCCGCTGCGCTGGATTTAAGGTCGTAGACAGCAAAAGGGGCTTTCCAACAAGACTGTACATACAAGCGTCTTTTCCAAAATGTGTAAATGTGTAAATTGAGTAAATACAAAATGTTCAACAGATCATTATTGACACTTTTGAAAAAGGCTATTCTGTAGAATTCATTACTTTCAGTCTATTTAACCTTTTCGCAACGGCTATGTACTTATCGTTAGTTTTGAATGTTTTTGAAAGCGGTAATTTCTAGATTTTGACCTTTTAACAGTGTTCTTTACTAGTTTTGACCTTATTGAAAGTGTTATTAACTATTTTCGACCTTTTTTGAAAAAGTGTTCTTTACTAGTTTTGACCTTTTTGAAAAAGTGTTGTTTACTAGTTTTGACCTTTTTTGAAAAAGTGTTCTTTACTAGTTTTACCGTTTTGAAAAAGTGTTCTTTACTAGTTTTACCCTTTTTTGAAAAAGTGTTCTTTACTAGTTTTGACCGTTTTGAAAAAGTTAATTTATAGATTAAACACTTTTGTAAAGCATTCCTTCCATGGTTCCCCAGTTCCTAACAGGAACACAATGGAAAAAACCATTGTTTGCACTTTTTGCAAAAGACCTCCAGTAGAAAAGATGACCTTTTCAAAGTTTTCTAATTCTCGATTTGCCTTCTTTTAGCATATAGTACATGAGACCAAATTGTTTGCCCTCATAGTTGCAAGGCTCCGAATGCCAAATGGTTGGACTATATAGGTATGTGTTGCTATATAGATATAGCTATATGCAACACCACCACCACCACCTTACCTGCTTTGCTTCCTCCTTTCGCGTCCTACGTAATATATTTCTCCAGAGTTGCGGACTTGGAATTGAAATTGGAAGACGGAAGCCTCCCATGCTGCCTACCACTGCTGACTGGATGGTGAACCGAAACAGTCAGTCGGGTAGAAAAAAAAAGAAGATTCTGCCCACACACACACCGACACTGACACGTCCAACGTCTCTCATGTATATACATACATACAATAGATATTCCACACACATGCCTATCGAGCCGGAGATCGATCCAATCCGTAGCCGTGGAAGGAACCATGGCCATGCATAGGACGGAAGGCGGAAGACGGAAAGAGCGACGCGACGGCACGGCGGATCGACATTCGACATCTTACATGGTCTTTCAGTCAGTTCCACAAAAACATCCCAACTCAAGATCAACAAAATCCCGGCAGTAGAGAGAAAAGAATAACATTCTTATGGAATCTCTCTCGTCCAAAAGACTAAAGACCCAGAGAATCTCCAAACCCAAACCAAAAAGCGGGAAAAGAACGCTCCCAAGCTCAAGGAAACAAATCATGGTAGAAATACTAGAAACGTATGTAAATGGAGAGAGGATTACCAGATCTACAGATCTACAGATCTACGGATGCACTTTCTTATATAACTATAGAGCTTAGCTGGGAATTTAGTTTCTGTTCTGAAGAAACCATGAGGAATGTTCCGTCCAAATGCTTCTAGTTTTGTAGGCATGCCATTTCTTTCATTCTCACTGCAAAATTTGCATGTATGAATGTAATGAGTAAGCATATGGATATGGAATATAGATAGAATTAATCAAGATGAAACGGCTTGTTTGCACAGTGAATAGTTTCTTTGACAGACACTGTCGTATTGTCTGTCTCTAGTACTCTAGTCCCTAGCATCTAGAATCTACAACGGTTTTAAAAAATTATCAAATTATTCAAAATTCATCATCTGCTGCTGCCGATGCGGAGTCCGGGCCGGTCTTTTGCTGATGCGAATGTCAAGACGTCAAAAGATTCTAAATAAAAGTATGAATATGAATATAGGCTTGGAATATTTAAACAATTTATTATGCCGTTTTTATGACGCTGTAAGTCGCTGGTGCTAATGAGACACTGCCAAATAAAAATATTTACAAGAAGGCACATATATTTGATTTGTATTTAGTGGAGCTATTAGTTTTGGCATGACGTTTCAAAGAATTAAGTGAATACGCTGCGCTGTAGACGTAGCCTGTAGACTGAGGACCTACAAAGCTTGAGGTAGACGCTTGAGTAAAATATGTAAATGTGACGGGATTTTCACAACAATTATTGAGTTGATCATTTTTCCTGGTCTTCTTTTAAATGTGCTAACCAAAGAGTAACATATAGCGTGGGTGAAGAAGCATTGTGAAGTACGTCCCAAGAAACAACCTTTTACCCAAACTTTAAATACCACTAATTAAAGAAATGTGTAAAACTCCCACCTGCACTTTTCAGAATTCTGTAATAGTAGTATTTACAGCTTGTAAATTCAGTAAATCTTTGGTAAAAAAAATGCTTCTTTACCGACAATTCCTCTCAATTCCTGCCTGTCCTGGTTGTGACTGCAAAGCCAATTCAAAACACGTAGAATAGAATACTGAAAGGTCCTAAGTAGTAGTACAAATTGTGAGTGCCTGTATGGTTATGGTTATTTGCTAGTCAAATTTAAGCCCAACTTTTTGTAGCCTGTATAATTGCACATAATGGTAATTTAAATGGACAGTTACAATTAAAATTAAATGAGGCTTCACGGCAGTTTTTTTCCGAAATGAATAGCTCATCGTATTAAGGAGATGAGAAATAACCCAGAAGTATTTGTGTAAGATTTACTTAGGTATGTATATACTCTTAGACGGATGGAGGTCAACTCAATTTGCGTATAGCCAATATTGGCTCGTTGAAAAATCAAACTTGGGCTTCACACACTAATAAAAATACAGATAAGAAAACCAATTGAAATGCAGACATAGCCTTGACGCAAAGGCGTTACTGTAAAGTCAACTTTGTAAATAGTTTTTTTTGCATGAGACTGCACATAAGAATATTTTTTCAAAAAACAAAAAAAAACGGCAGCATTGAGTATCGAGGGATGGATGATGTATCCACATTTTTATGCAAAGTTGGAATGGTTTTCTAATTTACATAGAAATGCGTTGCAGGTAGGCAAAGTCTTTATTTGAACCAGAGAATAATTATTCATTCTTTCTGGTATTGGTGTGTCTTGAGTCTGAATATTGTTAAAGTTAAAATGCTAAAACGTTAAAGTTAAAATGCAGACGAAGTACAGATTTAAATTCCCTTGTTTGTTTGTATTGACGTTACTACATATAAATACATGCATAGCACCGTCCGCATCCACGCATATACAGTCTCTTTACGACGGCTATTATGCAAAGATCTCAAAGATGCACTGATTTTGATTTTTACGTAGAAATACATAACAGACATGCACCTAAATATTATCGTCTTGCGTATAGATCGATAGATTGATGATTTTAAAAAAACTCAGAAAGTGCAAATGGGGTTAAAAATAGAAGGAAGAGATATCTTTGAGACGGATCATAAAAATGGTTTGTAAATACAGATAAGATATACGCTGTCTCACTCCTACGTTCCTTCCTTCCTTCCTGAGTTTGTTTAAAACTTTAAATGTTTACTCTTTAAACACAATCTACGTACATTCGACTCTACATCGCCGGGTAGCTATCTGCAAAAATAAATACTGGAAAAATTGGGAACCCATAATTCATTTCCTGTGTTTATTCTAAATGTGTGTTCTATGACACTCACTATCCAGCATCCACAATGTATTTTTGCAATCTATGGACAAAATGGGGTGCATGTTAAAACGACGGAAAAAAAGACGGCAAACGGTTTTTTAAAAAAATTAACGCACTGGACACACTAACATTATTATCAGTAAAAAAAGGGGGCACTGAAATCTGAAAAATTAAAAAAATGAGTGAATTAGACGCTCGTAGTTTCCACCGTTCTTTCTTGACACCCAGGACCATCTGATGTTTTTACTGCAAAATTGTTGAGCCTCGGGTGAAAGCAGTAAGCTACACAAACTATAGACGGAAGGCACACTGTTTTAGAACAGCGGCAACTCACTCTCGTCAGAGCCGGTTAAAGATCCAAAAATAAAAAAAATATTTAAAGATGCCTTTACAGTTCGCATAAGTATGCGTGTAGAATTTAAATAATAGAGTGAAACATGCAACTTAACTAACGAAAGTATACAGGTATGACATTTACAGTTACAAACAGCCACAGATTTACTTTTGCTTATCACTAAGGTTCCCTCCACACACACACACACGTGTGGACACATGGGATTTCTGAATTGAACTTTCTTACCAGTCAGTTTTTTTTTCATAGAAGCTAAATCTCTTCCATCTTTCTCAAATAATGAACACAGAGAGGATGCTCAAGAATGATAATAATTTCAATGTGGTAGTAGTAGATGTAGTTGTTACAATATCGTTAGGGAATATAAAACCCGTAAAATATCCATCCTGGGGAGTTTCAAAGATATCAATTAGAATGTTTTGCATACTTTAGCGTACATTTTAGCTCATTCTACATGTCCTAGAAGAAGATCTACAGCGATCCCGTGTCCCATATTGCCAAGATCAAGTGTGAGGGAAAAAAGTTATACATGTAGAGATGTTCCAAGGAAATTCCTTCCACATTTGATGCCACGACCAAGACGACGTTGATGTAATCTTTCCCGGAACTATTTTAAGGCACAGTAAATCCAAACGTCTCCCTGTCTACCTCGACCCACAATGCCCAATGTAATGCAATACATGCTGATAAGTATATTGCTATGCTATGGGAGTTTGCCGGTACCGGTACTGTGACTGATACCAGTCTATCATGTTCATGAGGAAGCAAACAGTGAATGCACAATGTGTCTCATAAATATAGAATTACTGCCTGTTCCTTTGGGGAGTTTTCAGGGCAGTCAATTCAAAAATTATGTATTATTTATGAGACACCGTTTTTTCGGTTTTGTTTTGTAACTATTGACCGTTTTACTGGTACAGGTATCGGAACTCGGAATCGCTCTAACTACCCGGTATTCCTCCAGTTCCTCTTCCTGGCTATTAACTTTTCCCTTTTCCGGTACGATAATATATCTGACTAGTTACACACGTTTTTGAAAATGATGATTTCCATGCAGTTTTGACCTTTTTGAAAAGGTTATGTAATTCCTTGTTTTTAGCCGTTTTTTTAAAGTGTTTATTACTAGTTTTACTTGTTTTTAAAAATGCTGATTTCTTGTTTTCAATGTTTTTGAAAGGGTAATTTCTTATTTTGACCTTTTTGAAAGGGCTACTGACTAGATTAGAATGTTTTGAAAGCGTAAATTTCTAGTTTTGACGATTTTGAGAAAGCTGATTTGTAGAATAAACAAATAAATACTTTTTAAAAGTATTCCTTTAAAGTTTTCCAGTTCCGAATACATATTTGAGTACCTATATGTACACTGGTAGGCGGTAGGAATGAAATACCTAGTCAAGATATAAACGAAATACAGTGAAACTTCGCTATATCGGTAGCATATATGTATGTATACCGGTTTATTTGCTAAGCCGGTACCGGGCTATGTTCCCTTCGCCAAGCACATGTTTATTTTTATTTTTTACCAATTTAAAAAAAATTCGAATAGAACCACAAAGCACAACAGGCTTTCATAATATCTTTGCTAACATTTAAAAAAACAGTTTGAAGCTTAATGTGTCAAAATAAATTGTATAAGTAAGTAATTAGTATTGCATACTGTAGCAAAAAAAAAATTCTAATCCCCGGTACTTTTTACCCGGTGAAATAGGTTTGCCGTTATATACCGAAGCTTTGCCTACTGTATAAGATAACTTTTTGTAGGTAGTACTTTGGAAGAGTAATCAGAATTGGCCTATTGCCGTGTAGTGTGGTTTTGGTTGTTCAAGTGAGAATGAGCCCACTCGAGAGAGCTTGAACATTTCCTATTTTAGTGTGTTGCACATTTACTTTTAGTTTTAGTGATGTCGTGTGTGCCTGTACGGTGTTGGTGTCTGAGTGACTTATCTCCTTTAATTCATCGTCGCTTCAGCAGAACAGAACCCTCATCGTCATCGTCATCTCATCCTCATCCTCATGTCAGCCTCACTTGTCTGCAATGCAGAAATGTAAACTACCCAGTCAAAGTTGAAGTCGACCAAGACTAAACCAAGTACTCACAGACTGAGAGAGTCACACTTCTCATCTTCCCACGGACAGCTGACACTGAAACTCTAGGTACAATTACAGATCAGAATCCTATAAGTTGCAGATATACGTGGGCTAAATCACAGAGCATCTCTACAGTATATACTACAGTATTACAGAAATAGTTTTTACTTGCATCATAGGTAATTTTGTATATATTTATAAGTATTCAATTTGAGGAAACTATTCTTATCGCAATATTTGCAATCCCACGGAAAAATGTACTTGAAATTCCTTTACTATTTAAAAAATGCCAATTGCTAATATTATATAGGTAGTTTCGGTATTATATAGCAAAAGTATTATCTTTCACTTTGTATGTACCTACAATTGGTTAGTAATACAGCATTCTCCTTGTACTTGACATCTTGTAGTTGTAGGTACTTTTTCTTTTTTTTTACAATTACATCACATACAGTTGAACAACCACAATAATTCATACCACTACTACGCAAAGCTAAAAATCCCTACACGAGTGTAAACCACGAGCCAACTTTGTTCCTAGTATTAGATGTGACTTGCTACAGCTGAATGGCTTACGGAAACCGTTCCACCCACCGGAAATCGGCTGTCATATCCGAACCGAAAGCTTAAAGTACCTAGAAGTTAGAAGTATTTCCAGGTTTCAAATTACAACGACTAGAAAAAAGTTATATTTACCGTAAGGTGCTCCTGTCTTTATTCCTTATTTCAAAACAAAAGTTCACAAGACAAGTCAGCGATCTGCTAAATATTGTTTTTTTGTGTGGATTAACGCAAAAAACAAACGACGAGTTTTTTTTACTGTCCAATTCCCTGCCTGTTTCCAGTAAATTCCAGTTTCCGGTCCGGTACCGGTTCTAGTTCTAGTGGTGAATTTTGATTTCATTTCTTGAAGCTACAGGTCTCAGAAGCCGCGAAATACACCACACGTCACAATACAAACAAAATAGATCAACTGAGTGATTTATAGTTGATCTCGATAGCTGTGTGTTACTATATTATTACTACTACAGAAAGAAGAGCTGTAGCTGAATTTTGGGAGAAAGATAACACGCGGTTACACAGTTTCTTCTTTTTGGTTTCAGAAGAATTAGGAATTCGGATTTTTGGATTTTGGATACACATTTTGTGACTAGACAGAATGACGCAAAAGGTTTCACTGGAAGTACTTGTGGACTCTTTATTGGAAGGTAAATGGAATTAAATATCATAAGCTGAAACCCTTTTTAAGTACATTTTAATTTTTAATTTTTTTCATATTTCATATTTACTTACCGTCCTTATAGTTTGATTTTGATTGTTTCGTTGTATAATTACAAATTGACACCACCTGACTCATTGACCCTTCCAATTCCGTATTTTAATTTTATAGACTGGTTACTTATTACACGCATTAGATAGATTGAATTCCGATTTTTTTTGTTGTACTTGTAATGTAATATGTATACCTGAACCCTAATAGTAAAAATGAGCTAACCAAAAAATTAATCTTGAGTATTCAATCGTTGAGTATACCTGTGTGTTCAATCGGTTAGGTACCTAATATTCGTAATATTTCGTTAATCTTCCTGTAAAAGTACTCTTGCAAGGGAGAAGATTCGAAAATATAGCAAAAAAAATAACATATGATCCATTATTCTGAAAATAAAGCATTTTTCGTATCCATTGTAGTTGTGCTGGTGCTACTGTAGCCAGTAGTAGTTGTTTTTTGTGGACCAGAGAAAAGTTGGATTTGAGCCAAGTTGATGCTTAATCAAATTAATTTAAGAAGTGCTCATTATATTGTCATTTTATGAAGCGTACGTTCTTAATGCGTTACAACAGAGTAATCTTCAAAGTTTATCTTGAATCGTTTATGTAGTATAACACCGATTCGCCGATGATTTCTCGATTATTTAGGTAGCTTTTCCAGAGATTTATTGAGTCAGTGTTCGAAGTTCAAACTGAGCAGTCGAGTGTTGTTTGTAATGTACGACTGTACCTCTACTTGTAAAGAGGAGGTACAGTAAAAAATAATCAATTTCAAATGTTTGATGTCACATGTTGTCTGTAATTTTGTTTGTGTTTTGATGGTTTGCAATTAGAATCTAGTCGAAAGTTTGAGGAGACTCTAGGATTAAAATGGGAGTGGGAACATTACTTAAAACTCTACGAATTAATTAGTAAAATCCAAGAGAAGGAACATGGACGAGATGCTAGGAGCAATCTAGATCAAATTAATGCCAGTTCCAATGGTCACGATGACGACTGCGAAAGTATTAACGGTGATCTTGCATCTCCGACTTCGGTGCCATCCATCCCCGATTCAGATGAGCAGCAGAAGCAACAGCGAGAGAAAAACTTTCCAGCCTTTAAGCAGTGGCTGGACAAGAATGGTGTCAACTGTGAGAAAGTTGACATCAAATATTGTGGGGAGTCGGGCTATGGGCTTCAAGTCAAGAAGCATTTGAAGACTGGAGATGTGGTCTTTGACGTACCAGAACAGATCATTCTGACCAGTTTCAAGGCCAAGGAATCGAAGCTAAGTTAGTATTTAAATTAATTAGGAGTTTACATCTTAAATCTTAACGGGATCATTACGAATTACCTAAGAAAAATGTTTCTCATTAGATGAATGATGTGCTTTGATATTTTTATTTTTGTAGAACTATTGTGTGAAAAAGATCCGATACTTCGATCCATGCAAAATGTTGCAATTGCCATGTACCTACTGTATGAGAAGTATGGGAACAACAAAGATTCTTTCTGGCTACCCTACATCGCTACTCTTCCATCCAGTTATGATACCATTCTGTATTTTACGAAGGATGAGATGTCACTTTTAAAGTATTCTCCATCCGCATTTCGTAAGAATTTTGAAATAAAAGTGTCTGATTTTGTGGCCGTGCTTTTGAAGTACCTATATTTTATGTTGAAAAATGTCTAATTTTATTTCAAAGTATGTATTTCATGTTTACAGGGGAAGCACTAAAGATGTACAG
>JAQFZC010007997.1:0-10623 GCA_034695205.1 Dicyrtoma fusca | reverse complement strand
ACGATTCAATGTAGGAAATTTATTACTGATTTAACAAAAATTATCAAAACAGGAGCTTTACCTCTTTTAGCCTTAATCCCTTTAATTACAAATGCAGCTGCTATTATAGGTGGTGTAAGTGCTGCTGCAGGAGATGTAAGTCACGTGGTAACTGCTGTAAATAATAAAAAATCGCGAGATAAAGCTTTAGCTGAAACACAAAGACACAAAAGGAAAAAAATAATAATAGGGGATTTTTAATGGAGGGCCTGTATTTAAAACCTTATCCGTAAAAGCGCTTTCAAATATTGAAACGGATAAATATGCTAGACAAATATGTGGGCCTTCTATTTTCGGTGGTGTTTTTACTAAAGTGTCGGTATAATAACAGGGTACAAACTAATAATTTTTAATTGAAGCTCGAAAAATAGATCCCGATATCCTTGGTGAAGAAGATATCATCCTAGCTAGCCAAGAGGGCGAAGCCCCACTTTTTTAGTTATTGTTAAGTCTTGGAACTAGGGTAGGTAGCCCTAATTGTGGTTGTGATAAAGACTTATTTGTGATAAATCACCATTTTAATTAAAATATTTGGTGAAATCATCTGCGTGTTTTATTTTTTGATACAATCAGTCATGGGGAATAATAATTATGTATTTATATAGTAATAGGCTTGAAAATTAGTCTCTAGTAAGAGATTTTTGGGGAACGACTGATCTGCCTAGCGAACCAAGAAGGCGAAGCCTTCTTGTTATGAGAGATACTTTGATACTCAAGCTGGAGCCGGAGCTTCGCTCACTAAGGACTGGCGGTCCGCCTAAGAATAGTGAAACCACAGAAATAGGAATTTTAAACCTAGACAGTATAATCAACCAAGGAACGCATTGGACGTTATGGTATAAAAATCGTAAACAGAGTTATTTTGTATATTCTTTTGGCCACGGGCCGCCTACAGAATTGTCAAATTATTTAAAAGGAGATACAAACTCCAAGAAATCGGAACGAATTCGTGAGGTGCTTTATGCCTATTAATAATCCGAAACATTATAACAGCAACAACAAGTGAAAACTCATTTGTTGAGGCTATTACAGAGTTTGTTTAAAAAAATAAATGAATGAAATAAATGCTTTCAAAGCTACGCTATATTTTTAGAGACGAATCAAGGAATGTTGAAGAGTTAGTGAATAATAGAATTAGTAAGTGGGCAAATAAAACCAACGTTTTGACAAATCCAACCCTACAAACAAAATTTGAAGTTATAGCTGAATAACAGCATAGTTTGGTCAATGTAGTTGACAGTTTAAAATCCGACATAGAATCAAAAACGGCAGAGTAGAAAAAAAAGCTTGGGAGACTACAAAAGCGCACTGAAGAAATAGCAAATAAGCAAACATCAAATAAAGCTGTAATAGCCATACTTATTCAAGATGTTAAAAATTTATATACAAAACTTATCACTAGTCTAACAGAAACTGAACGTACTTTAAAGGAATCCGATATTAAAATTACAGATTCAATTGATTTGGATAAACGGCTGCTAGAGGCAGAGCTAGAAACTATTAGGTCTAGTATTGTTAAAATAAATGCAGTTACGGTTTTGGAAAACAAACAAGATATTTCAGGAACACTTAAATTTAGAACAATAAATGATTCTTGGGGTATTTTAACAGGTTTTTGCATTATTAACAAAATAGCATTTGAAACATCTAATTTCAAAATACTTTGTAACATTCCGTTAAATGGAATATTTATAAGTCCCCCCACGACTAACCACACTAAACAAGCAGATTTTTTTAAAAATATCAAATAAAGTTTTGGAGCTTAAAGTAACTAATTATATTCGGGGTTGTGCTTATACATTCAATAGTATACTTCAGTAAATTTTGAAGCTAATAAATGATTTCAAAATTTGGACTCTGCCTTGAAGGGAATAACAACCACACCAAAACAATAAACCATGCTGTTAGAATAACGATTCTAACTGACAAATTAAAAAACCTTAAGACAAATGTAGAAAATTTAGCTAACGAAACTACAAATAATGCATCCCAATTACAAGTTATTAATAGTCAGGTGAGTGAATTCAGTGTAAATCACTCTCAAGCGACAAGCAAATTGGAGACTACATTTAATAACATTAACGATAAAAGTAAAAAAGGATTCGATAAATACAGTAAAATATTAAACGAGCAAAAAAATATAAATGACCAGTTTACAGAAAACTTTAAAAAAGACGAGATTAGATTAAATGGGGAATGGCATAGATATACTGCCGAATTAAGTGTGATACAAAGAATCGAAGAAAAAAGTGATAAAGAGCGAAACATAAACACACTTATAGTAGCAAAAACATTGAACGAAGTAATACTAGAATTATTTATTCAATTAATGAAATTAAAAGAGAAACTGATAAATTAAATTATATTACCACTGAAGTAGAACGCAAAGTTATTCCTGATTTGAACCTTTTAACTCTGTCAGAACATGTTACGGGTGAATTGAAATTTAGAAAAATTAGTAAAAATTGTGGTATTTCGACGGGTTATATTTTTATTAATAAACCTGTATCTCAGGGCTCTACATTTACAATAAAAGTATGTGATATTTCAATTGAAGGAATGTACACAAGTTATTGTGTAAATCAAACTACTAAACAAACAGAAGTAATTCAAATTTTGAGTAAAGAATTGTTTATTGAGGTAACAAATTATTTAAAAGGAGAAGCCTACATGATTAATTATCTTTTGCAATAGTAAAAGCTTGAAACAAGGTAATACTAGAATTAATAATTCAATTCAAGCTTTGGAAAACCTACGCTCGAGTAATGAGAAAAGGTTTATTTTACAAATTTATGCTATATATAAATGGCGACTCTTTTCAAACTGTTGAAGAGTGACGTTGTATACAAAAAGTTAAATCAGCTCATAGAAGGAGAAATGTATAAAATTTTTAGTGCCCAATGGGTTGAAAGTAAATATTTCAACAAACAAATTCAGCTTATTCTTGAGGATGGAGCCTTGCTCTTTGAAGTTTATTTATCTAAGCGATATAATAAAATGATTCCTCAAAGTGATGATTTACCATTGTTTGTTGGGAAATATATGAGATATGAAGGTACCTCGGCGGTTTCTGGATTTGTATCCAACAATCCTTTCATGATTGATGAATGTTTTTTCTTTTTTTAATATAAATGACAAACAAAGCTATATATGTGTGGAATGAAAACGCGGAAATTAATAATAGCCTGCTCTTCCCAAAACTTTTCATATCTCTAGTAATCGGAGAAAGTAATTGCGGAAAATCATGCCTTGTTATTAGTTTTTTGCTGGAAAATAATCTAACAAAATGTTAGATTATAATAATTTTTTGTAGGAGACAGTCTACAGCAAGAATCGTATCAAATAATAATAAAAGCTTTTGAAAATGGTATAACAAAAGAACACGTGAAATCACTTTTTGAAATTCAGAAAGACGGCGTTTACTAATTTATTTTAATGGAAAGACTAGTTAAAGGACTAAAACAGATCCAAAAAATAAAATAAATATTACAGTCTATAACTCAAATGATGTACCACACCAACACTATTGATTCTAAGCTAAAAACCATTATACTATTCGATGATGTTATGGATTGAAAAAATGAGAATATAATGAAAAGTTATTTTTCAGTCAATCCTATTTTGCGCTGGATAGACGCTCAATTCGATTGAATTGTAATTTTTTGATTTTATTTCGGTTATCAAACAGCGATGTACACCACCAATATAGAGACCGAATAGGGATTTACATAGATCTAAAGGAATTTCAAGATTTTTGTCATAAAGAAAGGCTTAGAGATTCTTCGTTTATAACTATAGATTTCACTTCTAAAGCTTCTGAAAAAAAATACAGACATAATTTAAATAATTTTTACATACCAACTAAATACTGTTAATAAATGATACTGTGTAGTTATACAGAAACAGGATTCTTGGGTGATTATTTAAATTCAAAAAGTAGTGAAATGGGTTCTGAAAATAATGGTGTAATAACTGTAACTGTATTATTTCGTCTACTTCTCTATGATTTAAAATAACGTTCCATCTATTTTATAATTACTATAATCGCAATCCATCAAAAAGTAGGGCTACAGGATAATAATAGGTTAACTTAGCTAGCAGTTGAAAGAACTATTACTCGTGAAATACTGATTAACTGCTTTATTTTAAATTGTAACAGACCTTCCCTTAGATTACTATTATCTCTATAATAGGTGTTAATTGTGAATAATCGAATTATTTCCTTCATCTATATATCTATCTTCTTCCTAGTACACACTTTTAAAATAATTAACTGTCTGAAAAGCAAACGAAACTATAAATTATTTACTATAGAATGTAAGTTTGCACAAATTTCCGCTTGTGATGTCAACCTTCCACAATGATCAAAGTCCCTGCTAATTGAATTTCCAATCCACTGGACTCCCAGCATTATAAAATGATTGAATCTATTGTAAAATACTTTAATTGTGATTACTAATCTGCCTCATTGCCGCTTTGACTCTTGATCTAAGACGTCGTGCGTTTCTGTCTCTCTCCAATTTGACGGAGTGTTCGTGAGTTTTTTTTTCAATTTTTTTCGAGTTTTTTGTGGAATTTTGTGTGAGTGTGGAGCCAGCAGGATGTCTGCCGATTACGACGCTGCCGGTAAGTCACATTTACACATTTCATAACCGTTTCTTTCTCGTTTTTCTTCATCTTTTTGGTTTTGGAAAATGGAAAAGTAGGTTAGTTAGTTTGATTCGTGGAAGGTGGTCACTTATGTACGTTCATAGTACCACACCTTTCAGTGTGCGTAGCATGTCACGTGACTGGGTTCGACGAAGGGCGCGGATGGTTCAAATCCGATTTGGAAAGAAGTCAATCCTGGCTCTCATAGATCGGCAAACCTGTTACTCCGCGACCTTCACATGGACTTATTACTGCTGTCATGCTTTCAACGGATGGCGTGTTTTGTGTGGGATGGCCGAGTGTAGCATAGGACGGCACTATGTGACATACTTCTATTGGTTTCCCTCTCGCTCACATCTTTCGGCAGGGCATGGTACAGCCGGGTTTTTGAGGATAATGATCACATGGAACGCTATCTTTCACTCCCAAGAATATTATGCACGTTTCTTTGCAGATTCGTATATGGTGAGCGTATGCTCAGCTAGGGAGTTTGTCGATATCCCTAAGGAGAAGGAGGATGTACTTCTCAAGGATGACGACGGCATGGTGGTCGACGCTTGACAAGGAATACGCTTACTTGGAGGCGGTTTCGGATGGGGAGGTGGTGAAGATCACGAAGGGCACTGCAACTGGCAACCTCATTGCCGAGCCCTGGGCGGGGGTGCCGTTGAGTGGCAACACTGGATCGGATGCTTCCAACCTGAAGCTAATCAACGAAGGGGCTGGGGCATTTGGGCCAGATGGGGGGAAGGTGGCGTCTGTGGAGAAGAGCCAAGGTGCGGGGGTATTGGTGTGGGGGAACCCCCAAAGCCTAATAGGAAGAGGAAGGCGAGGCCTTCAAAAAATGAGAGGGAACGGAGGAAGCGGTGGATGGCGAGAGAGGCGTTAGCTAGCAATAGCGTACCCTCCCTGGACTCGCCTGCTGCTCTGTCTGTTTCTTCAAATAAAACGGAGGGGTCACCTAATCAGGCTTCTAGCCAACCAGTAGAGGTAATGCCGCCGCGAGGTTTCGTCTTTGCTAGAAGGAACTGCGCAAACCAACTTCCATGGGGGGAGCACGGTTTCTGTTAGTGTCACCCCTGCTCATGGTGGAAGGGACGCGGCAGCTACCGGTTCTGCTCCTCCCTTGCCTCGAGCAACCGCTCCGTTGAGATCGTCGGATGGTTTGATAGTGACCCCCAGTGAGCACACCGTGGTTGTTGACCTTGTTGGCAGTGTGGGTGGGATCACTCCGGAAGCGTATCTATACCTGAAGACGACCTTTAGGGGGTTGTTGCTGGAGGCAACTGACGACTCGACTAGTGGATTGCTTCAAATGGCCGGAATCCACCACGTTACGAAGCAGTGTATTCTGGACTGTTTTAACCAAGTGACTGCGGACTGAGCCATTGATAAGTGCTCCTCCTTAACATGAAAGGATGGTAGTAATATATAATTCCAGTACTTGGAGGAGCCTTATGCAACGGCGAGACATCCTGCAAAAGAGAAGCTGATTGCACACGAAGTTTGGGTTCTAGGTCAGCGGATTGAGTTTCCCAGGTTCCTCGGAATCTTGAGGAGACGCAATCCCTCCTTGAACACCACCAAGTGGAGGCGCTGGCAACCTCAAAAACAGGAGTGGATTGGACACGAGGATGCCCATTCCTGGACCATAGCCATAGACAGGGAATCGGCGGAAACGGTCAAGAAGCTCGACAAACTCTTTTACCTGGATAAAAAGTTGGCCCTTAGACCAATGGTGAGTAGAGAAGGAGGTGCTGGGGCACCCGGTGGTTCGACGTGAGCGCGGTAGGTATTACGGTCAGATCATTTCGGTGGGTGCCAATGCTATGACATCTTGCATTGACCTGACCCAAAATAAATTCACCACTCTAAAGCTGCGGCCACCTCCCTATGTGGTCTGCGTGACAGAGTGGTGAGACAAGCGCCCACCAAGAACCACCGGGTTCCTACCAGCTCCCTAATCCGCTCGCTCATTATTTTGGTTCAAGAGCCCTATCATTATCAAGGGGAAGTTGGAGGTCTAGGAAGGCAGGGCCAAATTTTTGTGGCAGACACGCATGACGTGCCCCATGCATGCGTGGTGGCCTTGAGAAATATTAACGCTTACTTACTCCAACAGTTCAGTAACAGGGACGCTGTTACTATTCAGACTACGTGGGGCAGTGAGAAAGTCATTTTTGCTTCCGTATATATGCCGGGAGACGACGGGACTGCCTTACTAAGCGGGCTTGTTAGGTCACTGGTTAAATACTGCGAAGATAGTAAGATCACACTAGTGGTTGGAGCGGATGCAAATTCGCATCATCTTGTGTATGTCAGTACAGATACGAATGCTAGAGGTGAATTGCTCCTTGACTGTCTGATATCCGCAGATCTCAGTGTAGTTAATAGGGGAAATACGCCCACTTTCGTTGCGGCTAACCGTAGTGAAGTATTGGACATAACGCTTGCGAATAGTATGGCTGAGGGGATGATAACTGGGTGGACAGTGTCGGATGAAGAGTCCTTGTCTGATCACAGATATATCCAGTTTTCGGTTTCAGTCAATGGGATCCCCACCCTAGGGAAGGGGCGCAACATTAGGAAGGCCAACTGGGATCTGCACTCTAGGCATCTAGCAGATGCGAGTAGAGAGTTTGTGGCCACCCCTACGAACTCCGTAACGGAGATGTCAATCTCCGGAGCGGGTGGACGCGCTCACTACTGCCCTGCTGGATAGCCTGGAAGCTGCATGCCCTTGCAAAAAAGTTAGGATTATTCTTATTATTATTATTGTAAAACGGCTCCGGGATATCAAGAATGATACCCGAATACCGTCAAAGCAGTGAGGCCTATTGCGGACTTCCCAACGCCAATATTTATTTTTGGCCAGCGAGGTAGCCCGTAGCATATGAGAATGCTAGCAGCTCACCCGCATTGGCCTGCGCTAACATGCTAAGCGTAAGGATACATGCACCTAGATATCGATTCCAAGTAAAGATAAACCTGGGACACTTAGCAAGAAAATGAATGGAGGTTTTGTCCTCCTCACCGCAGATACACCGCGGAGAGTCAACTAGTCCCAGTTTGAATGTATGCCTCCGCAAGCCGTCGTGTCCAGTGAATAAACTCACTAGCCAAAGGAGGTACTTGCGTGAATGCTTGATCAATGATTGACAGCCATAAAGAGGTGCGTCAAACCAGATTTTAGTTTGTCTGCAAGCAGACTCAGTCTCCCAAGCACAAGAGTGCTCATCCCTTGACCACATTTTAATAGTCAGGTGTACGAGCGACAGTGGAATGGGTAAAATTGGAAGGGGACTATAATAGTCCCTATCTGCTGCATAGGCAGCCTTGGCCAGTATGTCGGCCTCTTCATTGCCCCTGAAGTCTGAGTGCGCCAGTATCCACTCCAGCCTAACCTGGTTGCATGCCGCAAGCCTGTTCAGGCTGGAGTGGCAGTCGCTTACGAGCCCGGAGCTGGAGTGCAAACCTGATAAGGCCTGCAGAGCACTTTGATTGTCCACAAACAGACAGGTGCTCTGTTGTTGATAGTTGCAATCCTCCAGCCATTGCGCAGCATGTAGGATCTTGCATCGGAAAACTAAGGCATGAGAGCCCAGATAAACCGAGTTTTTGTATAAAGTTCTCCTATAGGATGAGCGCTCCTCAATAAGTATGCCACTACCAGATAAAAGCCCATTGTTGGAGCCATCCGTGTAGCAAACAACACCCAAAGGGGGCTCCGAGAGATCCGAAGACCACTCACCGCGACATTTAATGTCGACGGAGAAACCCTTGGTGCTAAAGTCCACTAGAAGCAGTCTGTCGGCATATGAAGAATTGGATCACAAGCGCCCTAGTCCTCACATAAAACCGTATGACTTACCGGACCGCCGAAGAGTGGGTTACGCGTCCCCAGACCTCTAACTCAGTCTATGCCATGCTCTAACGGCCACAGCTCTAAGAGTAATCTCAATAGGCGTAAGTCCGATAATGCACTGAATAGCTGTAGTAGGGGTAGACGACGGTGCTCCTGTAATCATGAGGCACGCAAACCGCTGGACCTTGGTAAATCTTTTGACGTAAGTCGACTTACAAAGGGCAGGGGACCATACGACTATGCTATACACAAGCAAAGGCCTAACTATAGCCGTGTATGCCCACTTGAGCACCCTAGGTGAGAGACCCCATCTACGGCCCACCATACGTTTGCACTTGGCAAGGGCAACAGTTTCCCTGAATCACACTGCTTAACAATATGATAGCCAAGTTAGTCGCCTATCAAGAGTGACCCCAAAGTATCTCACTGTATGCTTGAAGACCAATGACCATTATTTTTTATTATTTACAGCATTTACCACTTGACTTACATCTCCTGCAGCAGCAGTAACACCACCTATAATAGCAGCTGCATTTGTAATTAAAGGAATTAAGGCTAAAAGAGGTAAAGCTCCTGTTTTGATAATTTTTGTTAAATCAGTAATAAATTTCCTACATTGAATCGTAGATAGTTTTAATTTATAATTACCCTTCTGTAATTGATTTATCTGAGCTTTAGTCAAATTAAAAGGGTAGCCGTCTTCTGCAATTAGTTGATTTCTAACTAATTGTAAGGTTACGCCTGTTTTATTTGTAAAAGCATTTTCTACACCTGTATATTGTTTTTGATTCAAAGAAATATTAACCGTCATTTATTATAGTTAAAAAAATAAAATAATAATTGCATTGTTTCCTAATGGAAAGTATTTATATAGAGCACTTTCATTTTTTTATCACCTGAAGTGGTTATAGACAGCACTCTCTCTCTAAAGATAACAACATAGGCTTCAGTATTAGGTGGTGGGTATGTGGCAAATTAAAAACAAAGATTAATAGAAAGTGTGTTTTTATGAATTCTTTGTTCTTAAAATGATGTGCTAAAAACAGTAAATAGGAAACACGCTCTGATATCCGCATGGTGCAATTTCAGGCTCCCCGCCCGTGAATATTTCACGAAAGTTTAAAGATCTGTCATAATGTTCCATGAAAGCTAACCCTTTGGTGCCTCTACGCAAATGTATTCCAGGATAACTTACCTCATTCAAAGATATACTAGCATTTAGTACATTATAGTGATCAAACACAGAAATATTGGACTTTTGATTATTTGTGACGTTTCGCCGGAAAAAAGAGCTATCTCTCTTTCTTTGTTTAGAATGTGCGCCGCTCTTAAGAATTGGCTCTCATTTGAACGTAGTGACGTCAGACCTTAGCCCGTCATAAAGACTGGGTTGGTTTTTGTGTAAAAATTGCAACTGTATGTAATACCAGAGCTAGCAACCAGTTGTTTGTATTGGGGTATGTATGTAGACAGTAGTTGACACTCATGTAGGTATGCATGTTAGTATTTAAGCATGTATGTAGGTATGTATGCTTTACCACCTGGACACACAATTGTACATGTGCCCGTTAACGCTAGCGATAAGTATCGCTTGTTATCCTTGTTAACTTTGGCGCCAAACATTAAAATTATAATTGTAGATTAACTATGCAATTCAAGTGGATTAAACCAACACCGTTCGATCTGCAATAAAATCTACTGCTAGAAAATCTCCATAACACAATTGCGTGAAATAGCTCTCTTTTCTGGCAAAACGTCACATTTATTCGATTAGTTTGAAAAACAACCGCAAAACCTAAAATCTTTTCAGGTTCAGAAATAGATGTTAAAGCACGACTTTTACTCGTTGCAGATGAAACAGCAAACTGGTATAGTTGTTTAATTATAAATTTGAAAGGTATTTTTGGTTGAGATACAAGAAAGCTAGATGTTCTTGTAGACATTTTGGGATTTAATTCAATATAAGGTACACGCCATTTAATCGAAAAATATTAATTAAACCATCATCAACATTATCAACATTAGATGTTTGAGCACTAGATTTAAATATCGCATTTCCGTTAATGACG
>JAQFZC010007996.1:0-10623 GCA_034695205.1 Dicyrtoma fusca | reverse complement strand
TCCGGGGGTGGTCCGATGGTCCACGAGCAATTTGGGATGCAAGAATGACTGATTAGAGAGACTTTATCTGGGTAGATGTAAGTCGCACTTTTGGGTTGGGGATCCCCCCACATGTGATCACATTTTGAGAGCATGAATTGGTTTGATTGAATTAGCTGGAAGGCCGTCAAGTAATCCTCTTCATTTTCCAAAGGCATGGCCATCAGCTTTAAAAATCAGAATTAAAAAAGCAAGTTAGTATATTAGTGCATAAAAAATGGTTCCAAGTCAGAATTACAGGCATGAACTTTTCTGATTAACCTTTTTGAAACTGTAATTTACTTGTACTTTATACTATTTTGAAAACTTTAATTTTATAGTTTTGACATTTGAACGTGGCATTTACTAGTTTGGACCATTTTGAAAAAGTGTTATTTACTAGTTTAGACCGTTTTCAAAATGTGTTATTTACTAGTTTAAACCGTTTTCAAAATATGTTATTTACTAGTTTAGACCGTCTTCAAAATATGTTATTTACTAGTTTTGACCGTTTTCAAAATATGTTATTTACTGGTTTAGACCGTTTTGAAAAAGTTTATTGATTAAATTAAACACTTTCGTAAAGTATATATACGTTTCATTTTCATGGTTCCTCAATTCCGAATAGGTTAACAATTTAAAAAAAATTCTGTAATTAACCTGATCAACAGTTGCATCCTTATGGGATTTTTGCAAGGTCAAAACTTTGAGCTGAAAAATATTGTCGATCAAAATACTCCGAAGCTCGGCATCAACGAAAGAAAACGTGCTTTGTTCTTGTTGAAAATTCTTCAATTTGTTAAATAACTGTGGATTTTGCCGCTTGAATCCCAAACCTCGTAACATGGCAATTGTATGCGTAAACTGAAGCCGGATGGCAGTTTCCATTTTTTTCGTACCTTCAACATCTTTAACTTCTTCCTCGGTCGGTTTCGAAGGGGGAAAAGTAATCTTGTGTTCGATGAAGAATTTACATTCATTATGGGCGTGCTGTTCATTCTAAAACAGAAAGAAAAAACAGTGTTTGTAATTAACTTTAAAAAATGCTAGTAATCATACATAATCATGCATAAATAAAAATAATAAATTGTAAGTTTTTCTAGCTATTTACTTTTTCACAAAGTTTAGAGCACAGAGGCCAACTACACTTTGAGCAATGGTAATTATCCGCCCCTTCCCCCTGTAGTAATTCTCCATTATTTAAAGTTTGGGTTTTCAATAATTTCCCACAAGCTACACAAAGTTGATCTAAATCATTATCAAAATTTAACTGTTTTTCCCCCACGAGGGGAAAGAACCAAACTGGAGAGTAGAAGGATGCGGCTTCTTCCAAAACAATAATCCCAGCTCTTAAATCTCGACTGGCAGTTAAGTGTTCTCGCGAAGATGAACTGAATCCAGTTTTTTCAGTTTCTGGTTGTACTTCCACACTTATTTTGTAAGGTGTACAGTTCTCTCGATGAATTTTCCAATCTTGCTTTTGATGGGCTTGTGAGCAGTAGAAAATATTTTTACAGCCACTACACGCCGACTTGGCACTCGATCCACAAACGGCACAAGTATTCGTTGGGATTTCTGATTCCGATTCCATTTCAAAGTTACTCAAAGATTCTGATGAATTTTATTACATAATTACCTACTTAATTATTTTTTTAAAATGTGTTTTTAAGTTTTTCGTTTTTGTTATACCTAAATATTACGTACAGTCAACTTTTCATATTTAAATTAATTCGTATATAACTAATTACAAATTAAAACAGAGGCACAAACAGCAACAGGCGAAGAGCGACGGGGAAAAGGGAAAAGGCACTAAAGGCAGCAGCTTAATATTTTCAATTATTCAGTATTTTGCTCTTTCAGCCTTCAACCAAGGATATCGTATAGACACAGAATTGCCTCAATCGTTTAAATTTTTATTTTATTAATTACTAATTACCTACTTTTAGATTGGAAAATAAAAATGCTTTTACTCCAATCTCACAACAATTAGGTGCTGAATTTATTTACTATTATTGAACATGTTCAAAATGAACGTTTTAAACGATTTAATTTCATGATTAAATAATAAATCATTACGGAATGGAAACGTAATTATAATTACATAATAATATATCGATAGAAAAATTGCCGTTGATTAAGCTATTTGTTGTGAAGTTCTGATCAAATCAAATAAGTCATTTTTAAACTAAAAAACAATAGTCTAGCAGCCTAGCATGTAATTCATTTATTGATATGATAATCATCACAGGTAATCATTTTAGACATGCTGTACTGTAATTTGCCCATTGGGAAAATGTGAAGGACATGGTATGTGCTCCACTTGAGCATTGGGGAAAAGCCCTTTGACACCCTCTGGAAACTTCGGCTCTTTAAACCAGAGCAATTCGACATATTTCACTTGTGGCACGGGTTGAGCACTGTTAAACACATCTAAGAGAGGGTAGATTTCATCAGTCGGGTATTTGCATTGAATATGTAGGCTTCTCAGATTTGGAAATGCGTCGCCCAGAGTGACTCCTTCAGGAAGGGTTTTGAGGCCTTTTCGGACATAGAGGTGCAAATATTCTACTGATCCCATTCGTGGGATTCGTATCCCTTTTAAAAAGTCCATCCCGTAGTAGACAAACGGTTTGCATGTGCTTGAGGATGAAATCCCCCGCAGAAGGCGGTTGATGATCCGGGTTGATCTTGACCACAAGTGTGGCTTGTCAAACAAGCAAGATCCGTCCAAATAGAGGAATGCCAACGGCCAACTCCCATCCACGTGCTTTACAACTTCATCCAGAGCTTTAAGGCTTTTCAAATCCCCAAGGTCATTCAACATTAAACTCATCCCTGTGAGAAGATGAAGACGATTGACGGGTTGAACAAGACAGTGAAAATTCCAGGATTCGAGAAAAACTTTTTTTAAATGAGGGGAACAGAGCAGTATGGCTTGAAGGAGTTTTTCCGGAAACATAGATCTATTATGCATTGAAAAAACCCTAAAATTAAATTTAGTCTGGATTTCGTTCCTTGGAACGCCAAACCATTGCAGCTAGTTCATTGGGGTCAAATTCTGATTTAGCTAGGGCCTCTATTCTTGCGTAACATTTAAAAATGTGGAGGTGTGGACACTGAGTCAGAAGCAGTCGTGTGAAATTCCAAAACGTGATCGTTTGCTTGTACTTTTTGACAATACGAGTGTGGACTACGTATTCATGTATAGGTTCTTTTTGGAATTGCGAACGGTATGAAGGCTCGATCAAATGCAGCCTCCTAATATGGCTTCTATGGACGTTTAAAAGCCGCTGATTACAGGGTTCTTGTAGATAGGGCTGTAGAATATAAAGGAAGTGCAGGGAAAGCCTGCTGTTGAACTGCTCATAAGAGTGATGAGATCTGAGAGGAACAATTTCCTTTTGGACTCACACCAGAGCATTGGGCGTCCGGTTTCAGTGTCAAGCCCAAACCTAAGCCAAGGTTGCCGTTTTTGAGATTCTTGAGAGCCCAGAATTGCCCAACGGTGGGACACAATTCGGCACGTATACACAGTATTTAGACTCAGGTGTAACAATACGTTCTCTAGAATCTGAAATTATATAAAACGAATTCGCCTTTATTATTTTAGCACTACATAAAATACAATCTAAAATATTACATACCGATGTCTATTTAAATTTTAAAAAAAAACCTAAATACCTAGTAGTACGTAATAAAAATAACAGCCAAAAAACAGCACTTAGGAAATGGGAATTTAAGCATGGTTAATATTTGTAACTATAAATTGTCAAACATCACTAACATGATCCATTGTAATAGTTCTCGAAGCAATTGACGCCAACCTCTCGTTCTTATCACAATGTGAGCTTAGCTCAAGGTCACGAACTTCGGCCGACAGAACATCCTGCAAGAAATATTCAACCCAATTTGTATTATTAAGGTTTTAGTTATTTTAACTGCTAATTTACTTATCCAGGAAATCTTGGATATCACCATTAAATAAAAAGTAGCCTTTGAAGAATTTAAAATATTTCCCTCTATCCCACCCACCATTTCATTTTCTTTGAGGCTCAAACTTGGGTCTCGTTACAATAATTTCAGCAAAGATTTTTCTGCGATTTCATTAACAACCTGTATGGGATAATTTCAATAGCTCTGCTGTGGTCCGTGTTGACCCTAATGGTCACTTAGCGATTTTATTGAATTACAAAAGTTATTCCGAATTAAGTATAACTGAAAATACATTAATAATTACTAAATTCCGGGAAGAGTGTGTGAGGGTTGGTATTATTCGGATAATGACGGTATGGATGAAGTTGGTAGTAGGTAGTAGGTAGGTAGGTATACCGTGTAGCTGATGGTGGATGCTGCTTGGCTTTGTAAGAGGTTCGTTGTGTGTAGGTGGTGAGTGGGAGTGTGTGAGACTGGGAATGGAATGTGTGTTAAGACGCAGGTGGCCGTATGATTCGTAATGAGCCTATCTCAAATGAGACTTAAACTTGGAGACAAATAATTTGCCAATTGAAGTGAATATTTATTCAAGTGTAAATCTTATCTTAATGACTTGTGCAACAAGCCGTAAAACTAGGAGTCAATGCTCGGTGCAGACCGGAGCAGAGTCGCAGACGGAAAGTGAGGATCTTAATGATCGTAATGATCGTAATGATATCGAGGAAGGAGCTGCTTGCATCTTATATAGGCGAGTGGCGAGTAAGATGTGGGTGAGATGGGTGATGCAATCCCTGCATGACTCATCATATCGAATGTTCTAGAATGTTTTATATATGTACATTACCATTCCTAACAAGTGTATATACCACAATGCAATGTAGTGTGTAGTAAATTCACGACAAGAGTGTTAAGATGAGAAGCTTCAGTTTAAATGTGTGTTTGAAGACTGTTCGATGATTTTAGCTTATTTTCTGTTTACTCGTATTTGAGGGAAATATTTTTGAAAGGGTTGGCTGTAAGCTATAAAATTCAACAATGAAATGTGAAAGGGTTGGGTTCACGGAAGGATATAGGCCCAAAAGGATTTATTTTTAAAAGGAACAAAACACAAGCTTTTAGTTACCAACGCGTGTGGATCCTTGAACCCCTTAAATCTTGGGAAAAAAAGGCCCTGAACCTTTTTTCCTATTTTGTTCCTGCATACATAATACATAGATGTAAACACTCTCAAAATCATTTGAAATCCTCCAGCACTGCAGAAGACGAATACGTCCCCCACATGTTTTAAAAAAATTACATGACAATTGACATGGCGAAGTCAAAAATCAATTTAAAGTTAATCCGAATCACCTTACATAGTATTGGCTTATAGAGACGAGTTATGGTAGTGAGAATATTTTTTCTTTAATTTATATTTTCCTTTGTTAATACAATATAAACTTAGAATTTGCAAAAAAACATTTTTAAAATGACCAATTTCATTAGTAACGCCAAGTTTGTAAGTCAAACTGGGTGAGAATAAAATCATTTCTGAAAATAAATTTTCTTTAAAAGCATCCATTGAAATCAGAGTTTTCCAATTTTTTTTAACCTATTCGAAACTGGGAAACCATGGAAAGAATGCTTTACAAACGTATTCAATTCCATACATTTACTTTTTCAAAACGGTCAAAACTAGTAGACAGACGATACTTTTTCAACCCGGTTGAAAATAGTGAATAATACTGAACGTTACACTCTTCCAGAGTAACTTTTTTTAAATGAGGAGAACAGAGGAGTATGGCTTGGAGTAGTTTCTCTGGGAAAAGAGATCTATTTTTCATTCTGAAAACCTTTCAATTAAATTTAAAGTTCGGTTTTTGCACACCAGATCATTCCAGCTAAGTCATCTAGGTCAACGTCTGATTGGTTGTTTCCTTTCGTCAAACTAGTCAACTATCCCTTAACATGGGAAGAATCGTAGCTATTCAAGTCTAGTCATTTTTTTCTGCGCCTCTTGCTAGTCTGGTCAAGTCGCCAGTTTTGAAAGAGTCAGCTAGTCTAGTCTAGTCTAGTCAAGTCAAGCGGCCGAAAAAGGCTGAAAAGTCTAGTCAAGTCATAGTCATCTAGTCAAGTCAGACTAGACTATCATGAGCTAGTAATGCTTAATGAGCGCTTCAGATTATGCTTTTTGGGTTGCTGAATTATGCTCGATTATGCTCTTTGGCAGAATAATTATGGTTTTACTTTTCCATTACAAATTGACTACTGGCAGTCAAAAATCGACAATGACTACTTATAAAACAAACTAATTTTAATAATATGCTGTTTTTGGCACTGCTCTAACGTATTTAATGCCTCATAAGGAGGTAGGGGTGGCTACAAAAATAATGAAAAATATGAATTCATTCGACCCATCTATGCCTATTTTTTCTGAGTGTGTTTCAGGTCTTTTCACTGATTATTTTATGCTCTTAAAAGCTCATTGTGCTCAATATTGCTGTATAAATTTTATTATACATACTCAATTATTCTTTTTAAATCAATATTGTTTTTTTGCTTTCTGAGCTTTTTGAAATATAGTTTCGATATTTCGATTCTACATGCTGATAAAACCTTATAAACCTGGACACCATTGTAAAATTGATAATTATCCTTTTTGATGCTTTTTGTGCAAATGTAAATCTTTTGAACTACTCTTACTCAAAGGTATACAAGCAATTGCCCACAATTTTAAGGGCTTGGTCAAAAAATGGTTTTAATATTTGTTTTTACATTATTGGAGTAATCGTACGTCGATGTCTTAGAAACTCAGAATTGCCACCATCGTACTTATTAAGTTTAACAAAAACTAACAATTAATTGAATAGTCAAGTAATTAAGTTGTTAGAAAACAAAATAAATAGCCGTGTAATAGAGATATGTATGTAGTTATTGCACTTACCTGCCTATACCACAATTTTAAAAACTTTAATAAATTTCAGTACAGCGACTACGGCTGCAGCTACAATCCTACTTAAAAATTTAAAAATTTTGGCAATTTCAACAGCAAAGACTAACAGATAAATATCCTTTCTGAATACAAAAGCAAAATCACCTCTTCGTGTGATATTTTTTAAAAGTCGGGAGCACTCCCTATTTTTCTTGGTTATTGCCGAAGACAGTGACAAAGTAGAAAAATCCAAAAATTGACAACGAGGATATTACCAGCGCTTCAAACCGTATCATATACGAAGAAAGACTTAAAACTCTTCGAATCTTGCCACTCCACGAAAGAAGACTGCGAGTGGACTTGATTGAAACTTACACGTTTATTAATGAGATGTGTTTACGACCACTAATTATGATTGTCGTGACTGAAGATAAATATGCGGTCAAATAATTCGGTCAATAATTTTATCGTCGGGTAGATCATTTAATAAAATATAGAAAAATTTAATTCTTACATAAACGTTTCAATACAATTTCTATTCATTTACACGTCTGTGTCAATCAATCATTTTCCAAAAATGGCGGCCAAGAAAAACCAAAAATTACGTCGGTCAAGGTTGATGTCCAAAAGCCATCTCCTTTCTTTTTTCCTTTTTCTCTCTCCCCTTCCTTCTCTTCCTTTCCCCCCAGTCGTATAATTTTTAAATTTTAACAATAATTTTCACATTTAAAATACTAGTTTTTGAAAAACAAGTCATAATGAAATAATTCAAATAAACAAATGGCTGCGCAGTCACTGTCGGCAACAGGATGTATAATGTAATTATATAAACACTGCGGATTTTCTTAATGTGAACACCGAATGCAACCACGCACCTCTCTTAATAAAATCAAGAGTAAAAACCAACCCATGTTCGCAATTTTTTACACAACGTATGTATAGTGCCACAATGGAATCAACTTTTGATAATAAAGTGAAAAACAGTAAAACAAAACGAGGAATCCTTAGTGTTAACAAGTTCAAAAATAATTTGGATAAATTTAAGGGCTGGAACACTATGGGCAAAACCTCGGACTCAAGTCTCACAGTGTGATAATTAGTGAAACTTCATTTTTTAATTTTATTTTCCGGATTTTCATTGTAGTCACTGGGCTCACAACTGAATTATACAAGTAGATACATAGGTATATAGAGAAGAAGTATAGCTTTAAAAAGATTTCATACTTAGCTACTTAGCTCCATTCAAATCTGTAATTAACTCGATGATTGGTGTTCGTATCGTCAACTCGTCAATACTTTTGCTATCAGCTTAGAATAATTGAGCTTAAAATTGTTCATAATACGAGTAAATCACAAGATCACGATACGCTCGTTTGTGTGACGAATTTTTTGCTTTGATTCAGCCTTAATAATGTAGAAAGAGATTTAATTACCAATTCTGAAAACTTACCATTTTATTAATGGATTAATAGATATAGATACATCAATTGTAGAAATGGATATTATGTCCATGTTGAAGGTATCCATCAATAATATACATATCTAGGAGCGTTTGGCTTAGGTTTCCTTCCATTATGTTGAAAGAAATTTACTGAAATCATAGTAATCATAATTCATCATCTTAGCTATGTGCTCATCCACTGTCGTCCACGGTATAGAGTGCTGGACTACTTGAGCATTAGGAAAAATCCCTTTGACCCTCTCTGCAAACTCCGGCTTCTTAAACCCTCGCAAATGGACAGCTTCCACTTGTGGCATGGGCTCAAGACTGTTAAATATATCCAAGAGAGGGTAGAGTTCGTCACTGCCGATTTTACAGCGGATGCTGAGGCTTCTAAGATTCGGAAAGGTGTGGCCAACAGTGGCTCCCCCGGGGAGGGTTTTGAATCCTTTTCGGACAAACAAAGACAAACATTCTACGGATCGCATTTGTGGGATTCGGGTCCCTTCTAAAAAATCCAGTCCATGGTAAACAAAGGTTGTGCAAGTGTTTGAGGCTCAAACACCGCGCAGAATACGATTGATGATCCGAGTTGCTCTGAACCACAAGTGTGGCTTCTCATACAAACAGGATCCATCCAAATAAAGGATGCGCATGACCCAATTCCCTTCCACTTGCTGTACAACTTGATCCAGGGCATTAAGACAGTCAGAGTCAACAAATTCATTCCGCCTTAACATAAATGCCTTGAGAAGATGAAGACGATTGACAGGTTGAACAAGATTGTGCAAATTACGGACTTCCAGCGTAATGTTTTTTAAATGTGGGGAACACATCAAAATGGCTTGGAGTAGTTTCTCAGGGAAAACAGATCTATTTAGCATTACAAAAACCTTCAAATTAAATTTAAAGTCTGAATTTTTTTCCTTTGAACGCCAAATCATTGCAGCTAGCTCATCTGGAGTATCGCATATTTTTTGATTTGCCCTTGCTTTGGCCTCTATTCCTGCATAACAGTAAAACATTTCCACGTGTGGACACTGAACCAGAAGCAGGCGCGTTAAATTTAAAAAGGTGATCCTGGGCTTGTATGCATTGATACGATACTGAACTTCATACGCGTGTATGGGGTCTTGTTGTACTGTAACAATGTCAGCAGGCTGGGTCAAAACAAGTCTCCTAATATGGCCTCCATGCACGTTTAAAAACTGCTGAACCACCGGGAGCTTGAAGAGTGGGCTGTAGATGATAAAAGAGTTGCAAGGGAAACCTGCTGTTGAGGTGTGCATAACAGTGATGAGATCTGAGAGGAAGAACTTCCTGTCCGATTTACAGCGGAGCCTCGGGCGTCTTGTCTCTAGATCAGGTTGAAACTCGAACCAACGGACTTGCTTTTGGGCTTCTTGGGAACCCAGCACTGCCCAACGGTGGGACACAAAGCGACTAGTTAGCACAGTATTTCGACTCAGCTGGGAAAATACATTCTCCAGAATCTAAAATTATAAGAAAGCATCGATTCAATGGCATTTAAGACAACCATACACAATAAATTTAATCTAAAATATTGCACATTCATGTACACATCTTGATTTAGTAGATTTCTGGGTAACACACTTTGATTTATGCTAAGAAACGGGAATTTAACAAGTTATTTAAACATCACTTACATGATCCATGCTAAACGTTCTCAAAGCAAGCGATGCAAGTCTCTCATCGCTTTTATTACTATCGGAGTCTAACCAAAGGTCACGAACTTGGTCCGACAGAACTTCCTACAATGAAATATTTATCTTTAGATGTATTTTATATGATTTTACTTGATTTCCGTATTAATTTAATATTTCAGAGAATTTCGGGTATCACCATTAAATAAACAAATATTTCTTGTCACACTACCTACCATTTTATTCTCTTTCAGGCTCAAACTTGATCTCGAAACAATGATTCCGCTAAAGATTTCACTTATTCGATTACGTTTCCGTGATAAAAGTGGTATAGCTTTTCTGTGGTCTGGGTTTAGCTTTGAGGTCACTCAGGGTTTTTACTGAAATACACCTGCAAATTAAATATAACTTGGAACACAAGAATTATTTTCATTATATTCTGTAAACAATATGTCTACACCACAATGCCCTGTGTAGTAAATTCACGAACATGTTTTTGGGATGAGAAGCTTCAGCTAAATGCGTGTTTGAAGAATTATTTTCCGCTTACTCGTACTCGAGGGAAAAGGGTTTGAAGGTGTTAACAATAAGCCATAAAACTCCAGGGAATGAAATGTGAAAGGGTTGCATGCCTTTACAGAAGAATGGACTTAAAG
>JAQFZC010007995.1:0-10624 GCA_034695205.1 Dicyrtoma fusca | reverse complement strand
CTTTTTCAAAACGGTCAAAACTAGTAAACAACACTTTTTCAAAACAGTCAAAACTAGTAAATAACACTTTTTCAAAAGTGTCAAAACGTAAATATGTAACACTTTTTCAAAACGGTCAAAACTAGTAAATAACACTTTTTAAAACGGTCAAAACTAGTAAATACACTTTCAAAAGGTCAAAAAACTAGAAATTCCCCCTTTTAATAAAACATTCAAAACGAAGAATATTACAGTTTCGAAAAGGTTAACATAATGTGGGGGACGAATTATCCGGAAAATTTCTGGGGTTTTTCCAAAGTATCTTTAAAATAGAATATGTATAGTTGCTATAGTGACGGCTTCTATTTTTTTGGATTAGAGAAAGCACGTGGCCGTGATGTGACGGGATAGAAGGCACTTGTTTGAAAAGTGTAAATACCATTTTAGCACTGTTCGAAGAAAAACGTTCAAAACGTACAAACAAAATGTACAATAAGGAGTTCTGCTCTTGTGAAAAGTGTAAGTACAAGTTTTTGCTATTACCAAAAAGTGTAAATAGCAGGTTATGCCTACTTTTAAACGCATGCAAATTCAAATTTTTACTAATTTTGAAAAAGTGCAAATCCCAATTTGCATGTTTTTAAAATAGTGATAAAAATAGGGAATTGACTAGACTCTTCAGCTTTTTGGGCAGATTGACTAGACTAGACTAGCCATGGCCAGGGGTCGACAAAATAGTGAATAGACTAGAATACACTAGCAAGAGCTTTGGAGCAAATTGTCTAGACTAGCAGCGATTTTCCCCATGTTAAGGGATAGGCAACTGATTGACTAGACTAGACTAGATCTGACCAGGGTGGATTCTGTCATTCTGTGTTGACCAGACTAGACTAGCAGAGTAGACTAGCGGATGCTTAAAAAACAATTGACTAGACTAGACTAGCAAAAGTTTAGCCAGCCTTGCCTTATTACAACTTCCAATTTTCCTTATAATTTCCGGCTACGCCCACACAAATTAAATAATTAGCTAAAAGTTAATTACTACAACGAAAAGAAAAGTTGCAGGGAAATACTTTACAGTCTCTGTAAAGCGCCTAATCATAATATTACGTTTTAGGCCTCAATCAACACAGCTCCAGGTAGTTTTATAAATTACTCACAAAAATCCAACAATTACTTAATAAAACAGGTAGGTTTAACTAGTCGGAAATTATAGCAATAAAATTACCCAAAATTCTCTTAATTTGGTCACTATAATCGTAAGTTCGTTTGGGCTAAACAGTTAATATCGTCAAAATTCAAACTCAGTCTAAAGAAGTACGAAACCAGGAGAATTAGACGAAACTTAATAAAAATGATCATAATCGTAACAATAAACGTTAGTCACAAATACAATCAATAATCGTAGAAAACAGACGCAGGTCACAACCAGAAACGTGATGGAGGGAAAAGAGAACCTACGAAAAGTGCGTAAGGAAACCAAATGCATACAATGGAACTTACACAAGATTTAGATGCATAACGTCATTTAGGAAGCAAAGTGTGGCGTGTCTTTCGTGTTTGTACAGAATATGCCTCATTTGCTTCTTTTTTGGTTTTTGTTCGTCAATAAGGTCAAAACGAGAAATAGAAATTAAGTGTTTAAAAACGGTCAAAACTTCGTCCCAACATTTTCTAAAACATTAAAAACTAAGTAACCAACACTTTTTAAAAGTGTCCAAAGTAGAATGTAACACTTTTAAAACAGACAAAACGAGAAAAAAAAGTTTTCAAAACGGTCCCAAATATAAATAACCAATTTCAAAAAGTTGGTTAAAACTACAAATTAATATTTAAATAAAGGTGTACAACTAGAAATTAACACTTTCAAAAAGGTTAATAAAACTAGAAATTAACATTTCAAAAAAGGTGTAAAACTAGAAATTAGCAGTTTCAAAAAGGTGTAACACTAGAAATTAATGTTTTCAAAAAGGTGTAAAACTAGAAATTAACATTTTCAAAAAGTTGTAAAAGCAGAAACAAGAAACACGCTTTCCAAAAGGTGTAAAACTAGAAACTGACACTTTCAAAAGATTCCAAAACAATAAAATAGTTTTTTCAAACCAGTCAAAACAAGGATTTTCCCCTTTCAAAACGTTCCAAAACCGTAGCAATCATTTTTCAAAAACATGTAAAGCGAGATATTTTACCCCTTCAAAAAAGCTAAATCTCCTTGCGAAATTTAAAAAATAAATAATAAAATTAATGCGATTTAAAAATAAAATATTTAAAGAGCCATCCAATAGCAACTAATCCAGGAAGTACGGTAGATTAATTACCCTCATACCCACAGCATAAACGTCTACCGTGAATCCTCTTTTACTACGTGGGTCTCTAATAATGCGCTGGTCTCTAATTGTACGCGGGGGTCCGAGGGGCTGCTGAATGAAATAGTACGCGGGCGTTCTATTAGAGGATTTACGTTACTTTCACAAGTCTTTGTAGTAATTCTAGTCCCTCGGTTTCAGTTCCTTCCAACAATAAAGCAAACATGACAGAAATGAACGCAAGTATTAAAAAATAACGTAAGCAGCTGAGCAAGGCAAAGAAAAAGTAAAAAACAAAAAAAAAAGCATAACATTACATCAGAACAATAATGCACATAAACAATTTAAAATTTAAAAAAATGTAAACCTTTCAAGGCACTACTTCTGCGCCCTACTAAACAAAGCTAACAAGATGATAGTAAACAATAGTGAATTTTGTAAAAAATGTAAAATGTAAACCTAAGCGTTATTATTATATAACATGATTACAAGATTACAAATTATTATGTAAAGCATCACAAAGATGAAACAAGGAAAGGAAGATCAACATCAACTTGATCTCTCCGTTCATACATACAGATTAATGCAAGGAAGCGTTTCACAGATTATATCGCGTGTTAAGAGGCAAAAAAATATGTCTGAAAGAGCGTCGAAACAAAAAAGGCCAAAATGTTCCCATTTTTTGAATTTTAAAACGCGTAAGAACAAAGCACTATGTAGGAGCTATACTCACAATTTTCGAAAAAGTTTTAATTCAAGCTTTGCACGCCGTAAAAAATTACCACTAAGGTTTTCACACGTTTGAAGAAAAATAATAGGTTTTGCATTTTTTGAATGTTCAAATACAATTTTTGAGAGCCTTTTTAAAACAGTTATGTAGAATTAAGGTGCTTTGCATGTTTTTAAAATGTGTAAAAACGGATTTCCATGTTTTCAAAACGTGCAAATCTTTGAATTTCGTGTTTTAAAAAAGTGCAAATCATTGAATTTCGTGTTTTAAAAACGGGCAATTTATTGAATTTCATGTTTTAAAAAAGTGCAAATCATTGAATTTCGTGTTTTTAAAAAGTGCAAATCACAGATTTCCATGTTTTTAAAAAGTACAAACCACAGATTTCCATGTTTTTAAAACGTGCAAACCACAGAATTTCATGTTTTTAAAAAGTGCAAATCACAGATTTCCATGTTTTTAAAAATTGCAAATCACTGATTTCCAAGTTACCAAACGTGCAAATCCCGGATTTCCCTGTTTTCAAAAAGTGCAAATCACAGATTTAAACATTTAAAAAAGTACAAATCACACATTTGCACGATTTCAAAAAGTACACTTTTAAGGATTTCCACACTTTCGAAAAGTACAAATTACAGATTTTCATTTTTTCAAAAAGTACAAAAATGACGGACTTAAATGTTTTTAAAAAGCACAAATAGCCTTTTCACCCCTAACAAAAAGTATAAATCAACGTTATTGCATATTTCTAAAAAGGCCAAAAACTAAATTACACATGGGCAGTAGGGCAGTGCTACCCGAGCTGGTTCAACAAACGAGTACCAAAATTGGGAACAATAATGTTCTGAAGTTCTGGCTTTGGGCCTTTTTGAAACTTCCCACTTCACTGAAACGCGTCACAATGCAGCTTCACCCGCGCTATTTGCCCATTGTATAAATATCCTGCAGACTGCTATGCTGTTGACTGTATTGTAGCTCCAATGCATGCATTAATAAAATTAATCCTGACGTTTCAACAGCGTTATTCCTTCACTCTCTTTCTCTCTCTCACTTTCTTTCTTTCCCTGAAATTCTAATGAAGTCATTAAAAAATGAGTGGGGAGAAAGTTTGAGGAAACTTTTGTATCAACATCAACTCCATTTGTAATCCTGTACGAAAAAAAAAATGGGCCGCGGCTGCCACTACTACTGCTACGACTTGCCATAACCTATAACAATTATGTACAAACAAGTTTTATACTTTAACTATTACAAAGTAGCTACAAGCTACTCCTTCCCTTCCTTCCCGGATAATGCCCGACACGGGAAAACTACACAGCAGCAGCAGCAACAGCAGCAGCGAGAAAGAAGGAAATGAGAAGGAAACGTGAAGGCACACAAAAAAATAAGAAAAAAAGCCTGAGAAATGGTCTCTGAATTCCCAGCGAAAGATGATCTGGAAAGTTGGAAGGAAGCAACTTGTAGTTATTACAGGGGCCTGGCAAATATTACGACTGCAGATTTTATTTTAGTAAAAAGTTTACAAAAAATAGGGGGACAAGTGGGATTTGCGCTAATTTACAACTTTTTTCAGTGAGCTAACGTTTTTGAAACGGTCAAAACTACAAATTAACGTTTTGAAAAAGGTTAAAACCATAAATTGACGTTTTTAGAAACATTCAAAACTAGTATCAAAAAACACTTTCAAAAAGGGCAAAAAATAGAAAATAACATTTTCAGAAAGGTCAAACCTAGAATTTAACAGTCACTTTTTTAAAAAGGTCAAAAAGTATAAAATCACATTTTCATAAAGGTCAAAAAATATAAAAAGACATTTTCAAAAAGGTCAAACCTAGAATTTAACAAAAAACATTTTCAAAAAGGTGAGAAAATATAAAATCACATTTTCAGAAAGGTCAAACCTAGAATTTAACAAAATCACATTTTCCAAAAGGACAAAAAGTATAAAATCACATTTTCAAAAAGGTTAAAAAATGAAACATCACATTTTCAAAAGAGTCAAAATATATAAAATCACATTTTCAAAAACGTCAAAAAATATAAAATCACATTTTCAAAAAGGTCAAAACTTGAAATTAACAGTTTCAAAAGGTGTAAAACTTTATAATTTCGTTTTGAAAAATCTTAAAATCACAAATTGACCTATCCAAAAACATTCAAAACTAGTATCAAACACTTTAAAAAATTCCAAATCTAGAATTTCAACAAAGTCACATTTTCAAAAAAAAGCCAAAACTTGAAATTAAAAGTTTCAAAAGGTGTAAAACTGTATAAATTCCGTTTCGAAAAGGTTAATAGCCTACAACCACCGCTGAACTAAAAGGCATCTCGCCATTTTGATTTCGCCATGGCATTCATGAAACGATTCCCGCTTTTTTTTTCGGGCTGAGAGCTTTGTATAATAATTTGTGTTGTTCTTCTGGTCGGTCTGGCGCTGACATTATTGCAATGAATATTACGGCCATTGCCGTTATTAGGATTATTCGGGTTTTTTTTTCGGGGCTCTTGAACTTGCAGTTTTGCAGTTTCCCGGGCATTTCAACTAATTTTTGTTTCTTTTTCCTTTTTTTTTTACTATTCTCCGCTTCTTGCCTGTCTGCGAAGCTTCCTTCGCTTTTCGCCTTTTTTGATATAATTTTCATTTCATTCTATTTTATTCATTTTCTTGTTCGTTCGCTAGTTCTTTGGTTGGTTGGCTCTTGAAGAAACAAGGCATGTTGGTTTACATGTATTTGTATAATTACCCAGGTTTGGAATTATCGTGGGTTGGGAAGCATTGTGGTGTAAGCCCGCTTTTTCCCTTTGAAGGAACTTTCGGCGTCATTTTGATGACAGTAACGGCCAAACGATCAACTCTTTACTTTTGTTCATACAGTGCAGTGGCATTTTTTGTGAAAATACGGTAGACACATTTTTGTTATTTTGAAAAGTGCAACTAGCCAATTTAATGTTTTTGACAGGTGCAAAACATAAAAATAACAGTGTTAGGTATTTTGTAAAAGTGTAAGTTATTGCAATTTGAAGAGTTTTAAAACGTCCAATTACTAGTTTTACAATTTTTGAAAAAGTACAAATATCAATAGTTTCTATAACATTTTGAAAGCTGCAAAGGGCAGCTGTGCTACTTCTGAAAAAGTACATTTAACAGGATTACTACTTTTGAAAAAGAGAAAATAACAGGTTTACTACTTTTGTAAAGTGCAAACAACAGCTTTACTAATTTGGAATGAGTGCAAATAGCAGTTTTAATGCTTTGGAATAAGTGCAAAGTGCAAATAGGAGTTACATATACTAATTTTGAAAAGTGCAAAAAGCTCTTTTAGTGTTTTTCAAATCCACAAATAGTAAATTTGCTACTTTTAAAAGTAAACAAAAGTGGTTTTTACTATTTTAAAAAAGTGTAAATACTAATTATTCTGCTTTTGAGTCTAATGTCCATTTTCAGTTCAACCATACAAACACGCAGTAAAAAGTAGATTGCTATTGACTGTATTAGGTCAAAAGTACACCAAGAAGAAGCTGGACCTGTGCTGGTGACACAATGCTTCTTCACCCACGATTTACTGCCAGCTCTATAGACCCTGGATTTTCAGCTGCCTTCCCTCTTTTCACACTAATACAAAAAAATGTGACCGTTGAGGGGAAAATACTGTAAAAACTGTAAGCTAGGTGAAAATCGATGCAACGAATTTGCATTAATTAAGGACCAAGGTTCCTAGCTTAACAAATCGTCGGTTAAGAGGCAAAGTGTCAAAACAAAACTTTCCAAACTTAGCAATCTATGCAATTTTCGCTGTTTTCTACTTACTCAAGAAGCTGCCATGAATTTCTGCCTTTTTAAAAAGCGATTTCAACCAAAATATAATTTTGTATGACCTTAGACCTTATAGATGCAAAATGCTCCTAAATTGAATTAAATAAAATTTTAAAAAAATATAAAATTTATTATTAATTACCTTTGACATAAACTTTGGCACTTTGGGGACTGGACTCTGTACCCACAGGATTCTCGACGATGCAGTCGTAGCTCCCAGCATCCGCTTCACCCGCATCCGTAATCTGAAGGGTTTCTGTTCAAAACAAAACAAAAGAATTACAAAAAAATTATCCTTAGTTTCAAACAAAGAAAAAATTCGAATCATAATCACTTTGGTAAATTACATGCTGGTTCATTTGAAATATTACTGGCATTGCACTTAAGCTGACCCCCATTTTTTATTTAATGGATTGAAGCTCCCACAGTGTGCCCAGTGTGTCGCTTACAACGTAAATCGTGGGTGAAGAAGCTTTGTGACTGAAGTCTACCCTCCCTTTAATAGTATTTTAAATTTTGACGTAAGTCCTAACAATTAACTAGTTTTAACAGTAAACAACATAATTTGTTTTGGTTAAACCTTTAACAAGGTGTAAAACAATTTTACTACTTTTTACAAAATTTTAAGCATTGTACACACTGACACTTTTAAAAAATGGCTAAAACTAGTGTTTACACTTTCTGAAAATGGTAACAGCCAATATTTACGCTTTAGAAAAATGCGGCAAACTACTATTTTTACTTTTAAGAAAGATTAAAACTGCTATCTGTACTTTTCAAAAACATTAAAACTGATATTGTCACTTGTCCAAAGCAGCAAAAATTGAAATTTGCACTTAAAAAGCACTAAAACTGCTATTTGCACTTAAAAACGTACAACTACAAGAAACTCAGTAGTCAAAAGCAGTAAAATTAACATTTTTCCTTTTTTTTTGAAGTAGAAAAAATGCCCGTTGCACTTTTTAAAAAGCAGTAAAAATGGTATAGTAACTTTTTCAAATGTAGCAAAAGTTCTAAATATGAATTTTTTCAAAGCGCAAAGTTGCTTTAAAATATTTATTAATAATTTAAAAAAAAAGTAAAACTGCTATTTGCCCTTTTTGTAAGCACGCACCTACCCAGGTATGTAAATGATTATTGCTGGGATTGTGGTCAAACCTCAAAACGCAGTCAAATATTCTGTAATATTGTAAGTGGGACTGCGGAATTGTACTGAGCTTGCATTACAATGCCTCTCCACCCACGATTTATTTGTATAAACAGAATTTAAACATATAATTTATTATTGAAGATCCGTTTTACAATGCGATGGAAATTGGTGCATTCAAAATGTTGACACACCAATTTCCTGTAATTGTATCTCTTACTACTGAATCCAACACACGTCCCGAACACATATTTCATTCGTTTTCTGCAGCTTTCATTATAATAATAATAATTTATTATTATAATAATTATTATTATTACTATGTGTTACTATTGATAGAATTTATAGCATAATTTGTATAGGCTGGAAGATTGATTCCCTTATAAGATTCCGTATCTCATCTCCCTGGGGACAGATCATGTGGGGAAAAGTTTGAAAGTGAAAGTTGTGATTTCCAAGGAAACAAAAGGGAAGCATTTAGACGGGGATTAGTGAATCTCTCGATCCTTTGCAGTTTGAAATCTGTCATCTATATTTCCATTGTTGTGCATCCGCATCTCATCTCATCTCTCACTTTCCCGTCTTGTTTTTGTTTCGCATCATTACGAGAACAATAGGGAATGAAGAGCAACTTAGAACTTACACGCACTATACAGACACGGCACGCATTTTGAGACTAGAACAGCACAGCACTGCACAGCACTGCACGGAGCAGTAAAACTTTACGAAAAAGATTCCCGAGTTTTGCAGCTACAATGCCGTTCGTTCTTTGGTTCATTCACAACTTGATAGGAATTAAACGCCGAAGAAGCAAAACGTCGTATTGTCAAAGTTGTTACAACCTTTTGTCTCCTTTCCAAAAGTGTAATTTTGTCATTTTTCACATTTTGTCACGTTTTGTATTTTTCGACAAAGTGTAAGTGTAAGAAATAGTATTTTGTAAATCTTCTAATTTTGTTTGTAAACCGTTGTAGCCTATTTTGAAAACGCATAGTACTATGTTTTAGGACTTTTCAAAATGTTATTTTCACGTAGTTTTACCTACTTTAAAAAAGTGTCAAATCCTATTGGCTGTTGGTATATGTACTTTTCAAAATGTTAAAAGGATGTTTTGCCCTTTCTAAAACTGTGCAAAAGCAAACTTTTTTTCTTCAAAGTTTTGTTAACAGAGGTTTTTCCTTTTTTGAAAAAGTGGTAAATCGCATTTTGCACGCCTTTTCAAAATGTTATTATTTTCACGTTTTTTAGTTTTGAAAAAGCGTAATTTTACGTTTTGCGTCTTTTCAAAATGCTTTTTTTTTCACGCTTTGCCTGTTTTTAAAAAGTGCATTTTATGTTGTGTTCTTTTCAAAATGCTATTTTCACGCTTTGAACCTTTTGAAAAAGTGTAATTTCAAGTTTTGCATCGTTTTAAAATGCTTTTTTTCACCCTTTGCCTGTTTTGAAAAAGTGTAGTTTCATGTTTTGCGTCTTTTCAAAAAGCTTTTTTCACGCTTTGCCCCTTTTGAAAAAGTGTAGTTTCATGTTTTGCTTCTTTTCAAAATGCTATTTTCACGCTCTGCCTCTTTGGAAAAAGTGCAGTACTAACTACATACTTATGGTGTCATATTTGTAGTTATTTACAGTTCATGCCTGGCCCATGCATGCCAAACGAAATGAGTCAAAACTGTGAGGGAAATTAAACAAACAAAACAGAAGGAACTTCGACGAAGAGCCTTTAGAACGAACATCTGTGGATTTTGTAAATCAGGAAATGGGGTAATAATAGTATGTGTAACAAAGCTAATTTTGAAATAATGACAGACAGTAGTGCAAACACACGGGTAGGTAATTACATGAAATAATTAATTAGATTTGCCAATTCAGTGCTTAGCCTTGCATTCTCACCACCCACGTGTCTAGGCTCGGCTTTCCGTATCCAACAACTAAAATAAAATAAAAAACTTTGAAAAATTGACTGACTAAATAACCGGGACACAGCCACGCTCGGATAGCGTGTCTGTCACGTGTGTTCTGATGGGATCATAATTTGGCAGAGTAAATTAACAAAATGAGAAATGCGTTCGTAATACGAAATGAATTAAATAGAAAAGCTGGATTCCTGGAAGCTAATGTGATACCGTAAAACTTTGAATGGTCGCCCATATTGGGGTCTAAACACCCCCCCGCTCCTAAAGTTGGAAAACTTGATATTACCTACAATACTTTTTGAAAAAAGGCAAACACGTTACTAAGACTTTGAAAAGGTGTAAAGCATGCTGTTACATTCTTTCAGAAAAGGGAAAACTCGTCAATAACAATTTAAAAAGGTATCGAACATAAAATTACACGTTTTTAGAAAACTCAAAACACTTTTTTAACATTTTGAAAAGCAGTAGAACAACATGGCGTTACACTTTTTCAAAAGAAGTACTATTTTGAAAAGTAGTAAATAGGATATTACGCTTTTTTAAAAGGGATGAAAAAGTGATTTCAACATTTTCAAATACTGTAAAACATGTTCTAATAGTTTCAGAGGCACAACACACGTTATTAACATTTTCAAATGTTGCAAAACACGCTATTGCACTGTTTTAAAGGAAGCAAAACGTGACAATTGTATTTTGAAAAGGTATGCAAAACATAATATTACACTTTTTCAAAAACAG
>JAQFZC010007994.1:0-10626 GCA_034695205.1 Dicyrtoma fusca | reverse complement strand
AAATGTAATTAATTATACTCTTATTGACCAACATACCAGTAGCTAAATGCTCTGCTAAACAGCACAAAAGCACAAAACAAGTGGTACAATAAACGACACCATTTCGCTACATTAACTGTATAGGTAATCAAATGCAAAAAATGTTTTAACAATAAAGCTGTCAGACATTTAAATAAAACACTTTTGGTTATAATTATAGTAACTTAATCAACGACTATTTCAAATCTGAATTTATTACACTCATACAACTACTAGGCACACTTCACCGTCAACAGTCAACAGTTGACAGTAACCGTCCGCACCAAAAATAAAATCTGTTCTAATAATCATTAATATTGCATTTAAACCATTAACTTAAATGTTTTTTTTACATTGTGTTTTGCAGACTGTAGGCTATCGCATCCCGCAACAGTTGACAGTTGTCTATTTACACGATGAAAATTCGGCTACACGGTCCTAACGCCCAAGAAAAATCAAATTTAATTACAAAATCTAAAAATGTGTTACCTTTAGAAACTGCAACAAAAGCATTACTGTCCCTGTCAAAGATAATTCGTCGGTCAACGGTAGTATCGACCAAATCACTATCACTGAAGGAAAGACTGCTCTCCACTTCTAGCTATTATTTAGATTTCGATAATGAAGATGAAATAAATAATTATTATTATGATTCTGACTACTCCACACATTCTAAAAGTACTACTGATGATGATCCAGACTCCCGATCGCAGCAAAATCTAAACTGTCCATTATTATTACGAAGAAAAAATCCTTACGATCATTATACAGCCCAAAATCCAGAAGATGATTCAAGAACTAAAGAAGGACCAGGAACAACAAAAATTGGAAATAATTCCACCAAAAATGGGTTCACTGCCGAGTCTGCTGGTGTTAAGAAGAAGGCTGGCTTCTACGGCTGGCGGCCGTGCTCAAACTTCCGAATATTTTTAGCGATTCTTGCATTTCTTGTCACGATTCTGTACAACATCCACAATCTAGGGGATGCGATTCAAAAAGTTACTACAAGATTAAAAACGTAAGATTTAATAACTAACAACTTATACGCAAGTACAGGTTACATAATAATATGTGTAATTTAGTGACAAAATATCATTAGGTTGAGTTGATTTTAACAACAACGCTGCTCAGTAATTTTAACTATGAAAATTTGTGTTGCAGAAATAAAAGTGAAACGGACGATAGCTTCTTCAATTTGCTCCCAATAATTAACTTACTTCCGCACAAATGCAATTTTCCAAAATTAAATCCGAGAAGTCCGGAAGTAATGGCACTCTTCAAAAATACCATTAACTCCACTAGATTCTATAACAGCTCTTTTTGTTCCCAAGAAACTAACTCACAGAAAGTCGTTTTTACTGCAGACCACCAATATTTGAAGAAGATAAGTGAGCTTGTTATTCATCATAATCGAAATCCTGACCAGAATTACAAAGAACCACTCTGCTGCTACAAAGCCTTACGGCGCATCGACGAAGCAGAAAACTGGTATGTATGTTGTATGTATGGTCAATAAAGTCAGTAATGTATGTATGCATTAACTATCAACTGAAACAACTAATTATGAATTAAACCGGGTGTTTGTATATAATTAGTAATTAGAATATGATTTTGATAAAAGATTAGATTCATGTATTTATGTATTTTAAGGATGAGCAACAAGTGCATCAAAATCCATCTGACGAAGAACAATACAAAGATCAAAATTCACGAAGAGTTTATATCCCTGGAGTGTCAAATGCCCGTATTTCAAAAGAACTACCGAGACATGTTTGCCTTCATCCCTGCCAAGCCAGCGGTTGAATCCCGTGTGAATCAAATCAACTCCCAAATCACTAGTAGTGGCCATCAACGGGATGATAAAATAAATGTGATCATATTCGGCATGGACGGTGTCTCCCATCTCCATTTTAAGCGTCAAATGCGAAGGAGCCGATCCTATTTAATAAAAGTACTCAAGGCAATCCCACTCAATGGATACACCAAAGTAGCCGAAAATACTTTACCGAACGTTATTCCATTACTAAGTGGGATGTCCCTGGAGGAATTTAAGGCCCATTGCATTACGCCACAGGAAAAAGAGCTGGAAAAGGAAGCCGCTCAAGACAGTGGTACTCCATTTTTTACCCCGAACAGTCAAAATATTCATTTGGACAACTGCCCTTTCATTTGGAAATGGTTTTCATCTCAAGGCTACAGAACCAGTTTTGCAGAAGACCAGAATCACATTGGAATCTTTCAAATGTACTGGTCTCAAGCTTTTAGAGAACAACCCACGGACTACTACCTCAAAACAATGACGAGACAAATGGAGGAAGAATTTACGTCCCCTTCCGGTCAGTGCTTAGGAAGTCGAAAGTCCTTCAAAGTACTCCTTGACCACATGCTAAATGTTGCCAATGCATTCAGTCATAAAGATGGTTTAACATTTCAATTCTCTTGGTCCACCCGTCTCTCCCATGACAATATGGAGAACCTGCACTGGGGTGATGATGATTTATACAAGACGTTAAAAACTTTACACGACAATCACCATTTAAATAATACAATTCTCGTACTACTCAGTGACCACGGGTCCAGACTCGATAAAATCCGGAAACTTTACCAGGGTCAAGTTGAAGATCGAATGCCTTTAGCATACATTGTAGCCCCTCCATGGTTCTCCCTTAAATATCCAGAAGCTACCAAAAATCTGAGAGAAAACTCCCACAGACTTACTTCAGCCTACGACTTACATAAAACACTCTTGGACCTTACGCATTTAAATAATTTAAAGGACGAAACCATCAAATGGAAAGACAGTAAGTTATTTCATCGAAGTGTGGGGAGTGCCGGCGGAAGACACAGCCAAAGTTTATTCGAAAGACTTGATGATAATCGTAGTTGTGCGGAGGCAGGGGTCCCACTTCATTGGTGCCTTTGTCAAGTCAAGGAGCCCATTGACAGTGCAACCCCAATCGTAAAGGAAGCTGCACAATTTGCTGTTGATCAAATAAATAAATACGTTCAGTCCAAACACCAAAAGACAAGGTCAGGGCTAGTCAATATCTGTGAACTGTTGAGCCTGAGCCAAATCACAGAAGCATTTAAATGGAGTAACGAAAAAATCATTGTGAAACGTTTTGGAGCGGTGAACCAAAGTCATAAAAATATTAGTAATATTTATTACAATCAAAGTAACCACATGGATTTAACGATGGATGTTCTAATTCTTCAAATTTCATTTGTAACGGTGCCTGGAGAAGGAGCTTTTGAAGCAACTGTTGTGCAAATGCCGCGTTCGGAGTCAGAGCAAGGTACAGAGCTCAACAAGTGGAGACTAACAGAGAGAATTGCAAGAACTAATTTGTACAGTGATCAAAGCTTTTGCGTAGAGGACTACGATTTGAAAGAATACTGCTTTTGTAATAATTTGATGGAGTATTTCCTATAAGTAGTCAGTACTTAATTAATGTTATCATTCTACTAAGAAAAATTGGACTATTAGTAATTGTAAATCAGTTTGTACATGGCATTTAGCATAACCAAAAACCAAATAAATCAATGAATCAAAATGTAGAAAAACCAATTTACTGTGTAATTAAATAATACATACCTATTTAATGTTATGGATTAACTGTAATTAATGAATGCAGTTCCTTGTCTAGAGATAGAGACTTACGTATATAACAGATACTAGATGAAGGAATATCACACAACACAGGTAAGGATTTAGTATTCATTACTAATTCTAATTACAGATTTTATTTAATAATTTCAGGAAAGTTAACGGCATAAAATGGAAATTAAAATGGCTTCAACTACGCGAGTTTAACTGATTCCCTTTTAACGACCAACAACCAACTGACGACGTAGTGCTGTGGAGCGACGTTAATTTGTCCGCTCCTTGACATTCAGTTCAAATGGAAGGGGATACATTACAATTCCAAACACGGGTTCTAAAGATGGAATATTGTCGGTGCATGACACCGTGAAATCTCGAAAGAAATTTGTAACCAGTAAAAACAACTGATCCCGTGCAAAACTTTCCCCTAAGCAGTTTCTTTTGCCAAAACTGAAAGGTATAATGTCTGACATCTCAGTTTTTGTAAATTGACCATTTATATCTAGGAATCTACTTGGGTCAAATTTGTCAGGGTTTTGCCAAACTTCGGGGTCACGATGGACCGCATACAGATTTCCAATGACTATCGTGTTTTTTGGGATTTTGTAGCCTTTGAACACAACATCTTCAATTGCTCGATGATAAAATCCCAGCGGGCCTACACTGGAAACACGCAGTAGCTCTTCAATGACAGCCTTTGTAAAGGACATGTTACATCGGTCTGAAAGACAGGGCACTCTGGATTTATCCAAACCAATGAAACTGTCAATTTCACGCTGTAGTTTTGCTTGAATTTCAGGTTCCTTTGCCATATGAATCATGAGCCAATCTAGAGTAGTACCAGTTGTGTCGACGGCAGCCATAAATAGATCTCCGGTAGAGAATGGCTGCTGATTATCTAATGACAGGTTACAATATGTACATATAATTAACTTTTTTGAAAATGGCACCTCTAAAAACCCGAAATCAAAATTTTTCTATTTACCTGATTTGTGAAAGCTAGAAATTGGGTCTGTTGTCTCGGCTAGTTTGTCAAAATAAGCTTCAGAAAAATTCTTGGGTTGACCACTCACATAAACGTCCTTCAACTTTTCGATTTCCTTCTCAATGAATTTGAAAATATTTTGAAATGCATGTACAGGTGGATTGTACCCCAGCGTATTACCCAATTTAGCCACCCATGGGAAAAAATAGAAAAGCTGGGAAATGAAGGAGCTGTTTGTATCCATTCCTCTGAAAATGAAAAAAAATATTATGACAAACACAATGTTGTGGGCCACAATAGACATATTTGTACATTAATGCATAATTTAAAATGCCCGTTACTGCTCAATGCAGTGTAGTAAATGTGTCAGAGTTGGATCATTTTCCTGGAATCTTTTTCCCATGATAGAAATCCAGAGCGAATTAATGACTGCAAATTGAAATATTTGATTCATCTGTAGGGGTTTCCCATCTAGTTTTCTAATTTTCGATTTTACGCTGTTAAAAAGTTGTGAAGTTTCCTCTTCCAAAAGCGGTTCTATTGATTTAGATCCGAAACTAAATTCTCGCAGTGTTTTGATTACAAATATTCTTTGTTCTGCTTGCTTTGGACCGTCCCATCTAGCTAGTCCTATTAAACAGATTTCATTATTACATTCAATGAAACAGTCCAGAAGTACTGTGTCTAATAATATTGTATGTATTCGAATTTTTTGACACCGTTGTTAATTTCGGTAAACATGGGGATCAATGGACGCCCAGAGAACTCATGCATGTTGAAGGCTTCTTTTATCGTTTTGACATCATTCAGTATGACGGCTCTGTTTTTAATTTACGTATGTTTTAAGTAAGTAATGTGTTTTAATTATAGACAACAAGAATTTTTAATATCTGGGATTTGAAGTGGTTATAACGTATTATGTGAGTAAGAGGTAGATGTTAAAAGTTTTAACAGTCTATAATAATTGTTTCGGATACCATTAAAGTGGCTGCAAAGGTTAAAATTTAATAAAATAATAAATACTGCTAGTAGTGTTAAGCATATGCTCCTTAGACTGACAAGGGGTTTTACATTTACCTGAAGCTACCAAATCTGACGGTAAAAATTGTTCCATATATTTTTTTCCACTCCAAAAATTTCCGTGCTGGGTTATTCCCAAAAAATAGAATGTGGCCAAAAATTGGGAGTCCCCATGGTCCTTATTAAAACAAATACAAATCTTAATTGTAAAAGAAATATTATTAACCGAGTAGGAACACAAATAATTTATTATCAAAGTTCAAAATAGTAAGAAACTGTTTTTTTAAAACCTGGTGGTAAACTGTAGCCCCTTTTATTATTAAAGAAATATGCAACAAATGCAAAGGCTAACAGTCCCACAAATATTCCAGTCAGTGACAACATTTTCCAACTTATAGTGCAAGCTCAACAATTGACGAGTACTGTGTAAATAAAATACTACTGAATGAGCTCAATTTAGTGTTAACTCTTTAAAATTGTTGATGCACTTGTGCTTTGTCTTAAATGACGCAATACATATGTACTATGTACACATACCAATATATTATGTGTATGCTCGTTATGTTCACACCCATTCATAAAACGTTGGATGAATAAACCATTGGTTTTAAAAACAACAGGCAGCAAAGTCCAATAAATAGGAATATACATTAAAAGCTTAAATGTTTAATATCCAATAATTCCACCACAATTTCAAGCACAATACGTATACTATTTCAATCATCACTCATATTATTTTTATATAGCCCTAAGTTCTGTATTTTTCAAGCAACGGAACAATAATTATACTGCTTATGACAATGCTCAATTTTCACAGTGGTTCAAAGATGTTTCAGTAAAAGATTTTCCTCTCTACACGGTATTATTCTTGTATAAAATTCCTAACAAGTCGTAAACCGAGTAAGGGTCACTAGCCTTTGTTACCACGGAAAGCAATATAAATAAAATTTGATAATGATCAATGAATCAATTTTTATAGCTCCAGTGAAATTCAAAATTTTATGGAATTACGTAAATAAGACTCATACATGAGATAAATACAAGATCGTATTTAAGAATCAACACATCCTGTGTAACAACACGCAAACCCGAACCCGGTTTAACTACCTATGTACGCTTATTGCACCTTATTGGGTGGCAGAAAAGTTGTCAAAACGCATTGTGTAACTGCAATGCTTGTCTGCAATTAATACAATGTAATATTTTTGATCATGAGCACACAGTTGTCAGTAATAAAAATGCCAGAGAGTAATAAAAAAAAATGTACCCGATTACCCATCCATTGTTTTCTTTTGGAAAAGGGCAAAAAACTAACCAGCACATGTACACTTAATGTCATTTTATTACATTGTAGTCATTTAATTTGTGACTTGCAATGAATGCAAACAGACTTCAACTTTATTTATTATTGAATAGCAACAGCTGTATTTGCATGGTATTTTGTCAGTTGCCAGTTCTACCGGTCTGCTCCATCTCAGTTGGCATCTTGCTCATAATATCATTCATAACTTCGTAGCATGTGTTTTAAATGGCGTGCACCACACAGATAGTTGCAGAATTAAATTAAATTGTGTGTTCCTTCCTGGATTTTGATATGTATATACATAGGTAACCCTTACTATTTAATTCAGAGCTAAATTTTCCTACATAATCTTATACAAGGAGCGTAGAGTTCTATTAGTTTTAGTTGTTCATGGCAATGGCTTAAAGGATAATTTTAATGGAATTTTCCTGGAATCAAAGTAATTTCCCCGTAAACTAGTTAATATGTAAACACTATTTTGTAATTTATCATTGAATTTCTACACTTTTAACCTACTGAATCTACATTACATTCGTGAATGGGTGTATAGTGCTTTGAATACTAGGCAAACAATATACAGCGATGCAGCTTAAACAATAACTGGAATAAAAGTATAAAAGACCGCCTTACAATATTTAATTGATATTGCTACGGAAAATGTTTATTGTAACCAAGTTAAAGCGTTGCCCTCCACTTGTTTAGCTGACAAAATAAATAATATCCTGCAATAATTTAAAACCCAAATAATCCGAACACTAATAAATTATTAGTGATGAATAATTTAAACCTACTGAAGCCACGAGAAGCCTTTCAAGGACCTTCACTTCACTTTTGACTTTTGATCCTTTAGTTCCTAATGTTTAACTAAACTAAACTAAAATCATCAGTTCGGTTTTGATCCGTGAGCCAACAGTACCACACAATTCGCAACATCAACAATGAGCCCTGAAACCTTTCTTTCGAATTCAAAATCGAAGGACACTATAGAAATAATAGGAAACCTGGAACAAGTGGTCGAGACAAAAATAAATGGTGTTGTGGCAAAGACAAATGGACATGTGATTTCAGCTGGCTGTAAAGAAAACTCCCATCCCAATAATCCGGGGACACTAAGAAAATATAAGAAAGTTGGCTCTGCACTTTCTTACGCCTTCTCCTCCTTCCTTCTAATGAGCGTTAATAAAATTGTTCTTACAAGTTGGAAGTGAGTGCATAACTTATACTCTAAAAATAGATAAATAATGATGGATGATTTTAACCTATTCGGCTATTCGGAACTGGGAAACCATGGAAAGAACGCTTTACAAAAATGTTTTTTCTAGAAATTAGCTTTCAAAAAGATGTAAAACTAGAAATTAACACTTTCAAAAAAGTCAAAACTAGAAATTAATATATTTTCCAAAAGGTTCTAAACTAGAAATTAACATTTTCAAAAAGGTCAAACCAAGAAATTAACATTTCAAAAAGATATAAAACTAGAAATTAACACATTCGAAAAGGCCAAAACTAGAAATTAACACTTTCAAAAAAGTCAAAACTAGAAATTAACATTTTCAAAAAGGTTCTAAACTAGAAATTAACATTTTCAGAAAGGTCAACAAACCAAGAAATTGACATTTCAAAAAGATCTAAAACTAGAAATTAACATTTCCCAAAAGGTTCTAACTAGAAATTAACAATTTAAAAAATATGTAAAACCCAATACATTGCCGTTTCTAAAAGGTTAATCGTTCTTGTTGCTACTTTTGTAACAGGTTTCCTTCCCCTTCAGTTCTAGTCATTGGTCAAATCCTAGTCACACTTACTGTTTTATCAACAGCAAAAAAGTTTCGCGTCATCAAGTTCCCCGATTTTGCGGGGGACACTTTTATGAAATTACACCCCCTGCCACTGTTATACTTGGGAAATGCAGTGACTGGCCTGGGGGGCACGAAGGAACTGTCTCTGCCGATGTTCACGGCTGTGAGGAGATTTGCCATTCTATTGACGATGGTGGGGGAGTACTACTTACTGGGGATCAAAGCATCCTATGGAGTTCAGTTCTCAGTTTATGTGATGATGGCGGGGTCATTTGTTGCAGCACTGTGAGCTTGCTTTATTATTGTATTTTAAAAACAATCAAAAACATTAGAATCAAATTCAAAATGTTGCAATAAAAATCTATTGTAAAAAGGATCAACCACTGTATTACTAAAAAATAATAATTTATTGCAATTCCTTTACAGCCATGATGTAAAGTTTACAGTATTAGGCTACTCCATGGTTATGCTGAACAATTTGTTTACTTCGGTCAAAGGTGTGGTCGTGAAACAAAAATTGGAAAATTCAGAATTCGGCACTTATGGGATATTGTTTTATAATGCACTTTTCACTTTACTACCCGCTCTTTTGTTTTCACATGTGATTGGAGATATCGAGAAGGTCTGTCAGTACAAACAAAGGACATCCATACATTTTAAAAATTTTAATCATTAAATTAATTAAGCATTCAATGCTGTGACTGTGTTTATGTTTATGTTTGTATTTATGTTTCAGGCACAAAACTACCCCCATTTGTGGAACACCAAGTTCATCACATTCTTCCTTCTAAGCTGTGTCCTAGGCTTCGCGTTAATACTAAGTGTGGTGGAATGTACGAATCATAATTCAGCTTTGACCACAGCCATTGTGGGGACCATCAAGAATATTTTGACAACTTACATAGGAATGTTCATTGGAGGGGACTATATTCTGGAGGTTTACAATTTTCTTGGGCTGAATTTAAGCGTCTTTGGAAGCTTCATTTACATCTATGTCATTTACAAAAATCGTAATTCCTAGCAGAATTTAGCAGATTCTTAACTATAATTAGCCAATAAAGTATGTCTTAAGTAGTAGACCAGTCCATTTTGTTAAATATTGTCAAATGTCGTCAAATAGTAATTTATACAATTTTAATCTACTGACTGTCCCGAATTAGAATAGTAATAAATTATTTTAAACGTAGCCAGCAAAGTGAATTCACATTTTGTCTTTTTTTTGTTAAATGAATACGATACGTATGTAAGTACATACGTGCATTGAATACAGGAAACAATTCAATAAAATTGAAATAACAAATCAGGTTGTATTTCCTTTCATTTCGCACCTACGTTATAGTATAAATAGGTAATAAAAAGCTATACAGCTACAATATTTATGTACATTTCCAATCATAATTCCAATCATTTTTCATTAAAATAATATTGCAACCATTACAAGGCCAAGTGAAGTGCCAAGAATATTCAATTCAAAAAATCAAAAAACAAGCATATCATTCATCATTGCATTGTATAGCTGATCAGCTGTTTGTTAGTACGTATATCGAACAGAATATCGCATTAGGTAGAGTTTTTATTAGGCAATAAATTGGTATTACCTAATTATAAAGTTATATTAATTTATTACCTAATGATTAATATTTAAAAATGCAAATACATAATTCAATTAAAAACAAAATAAATAAATGTAAATAATAAAATTAATTTAAAAAAAAAATCTTTTTGCTTATGGAAGTATACAGCGAGTCGTAGGAGATATTCTTGCCAGCATTTGTTTCAAGTCCCGCCGAGCTCAACTTTTTCCCAGACTTCTTTTGTTCACTGGGTGGTAAAAACTCAGAAAAGATCTCTCAAACTTGCGTTTGCTCCACGATTTACAATAACCGCCTGTATAGGC
>JAQFZC010007993.1:0-10626 GCA_034695205.1 Dicyrtoma fusca | reverse complement strand
TGTAAATAATAATGTTCGCGGAGGAAGAGCTGACAGAATGAGCTGTCGGAAACATCTACTGTCATTTATAAAATCATACATAGCACTTCCACGTATACCCATATGACACGTCCAATGTATCCTACACACGGCTGGTTCACTAAATATTCGGTAATATAAGTTAGTTCGGGGGGATCTACGATGCCGCGAATTTGTATTATTACAGGTAACTTATTAATGGCCGTCAAGTCAGACAGTCTACGAAAGGATAACTGTCACTAATTAGTATGTAGTTATTACAGTTTATTTTATATATATACAATATGTTTGTGGGGACAGTTGATTGATAATCATATTTTTTCCCTTTTAGTTGTTCCAATACTAAATCTGGCGCTGGGTTCGAATCTGGATCCTGAAAATATTCGCGAGGGAGGCGACGTGTACTTTGAATGCAAAATCCATGCCAATCCTTGGGTCTACAAGGTTGTATGGCTTCACAATGTAAGTTGAACAATAGTAACTACTGTTGAAGTATTTCACGAATGTACCTGGGTAGCTCGTGAACTCACCTGAGTTTACGTGTTACTGAGTACATCAGCAAAATATTTTGAAAGTGTGTATATACATAATATTATGTCTATAGCTATTAATAACAACGGACAACTAAGGTGGTATATTAATAGACTTTACGTAGAAAGTACTGATGAAGTATGATTCCTTTACAACCACTATGGAGATCGGAAAATGTTTATGTGTGTAATGTTCTGAGTATCCGTAGGAGGTTATTTATGTAAAGTAAAGCCTCAAGACACTCAAGAAAGCGTATATGTTTACATCGTAACTTTATAGAGTTTAAAAACAGAAGTTGTTGTTGTAGGCAGTAAAGTTTAATTTTATCAGTTCACTCAGATTCCTCAGGCATGACGGTGGTCAAGTGCATAACAGGGTTTATCTTCATATCGTCGGTGAGGAAGCATTGTAGCGCAATTGCAGCCCCTGTTTACAACGTTTTACTTATTACACGTCTAAAGGTGGTAATTACACATTTCAAAAATGTTTAAAATAGGTGCCCACGTACAATTTAAAAATCGCGATACTGTAAGGGTAAACCGTATTTAGCCAACAATGACCCTTTAACGATGACATGTAAAGCTGCACCGAAATAAATTCCAGGCGTTAGGACTGAAAATTTCCAGCTTAACAACCAATGACCTTATAATGCAAACATATTATTTCCTGCAACTATACAACTCAATGCTTTCCACGTTGAAAAAAATATCTTTAAAATACAGTTTCCTCAAGAATGCAATCATTTTATTGCTCACAGAACACGGTGGGTAACTGTACTTTGGCAATTTTTTCCAGAGAAGTAGTAGACATGAAAGTCTGGTTGCAGAATGAAATACTGCATGTGTAGCTCAGGTGAACTGTACTACAATGATCTTATACACATGCATATGAGTGCTCCTTTTTCCTTTCCGTTACATTGAACATTTGGGTTCGTCTGTATAAATATATAATACAAATCACGTCCTTCCTTCCCTCCCGTCTTGCGATTACGATCCCTACCTACCCACGTAGGTACCAAGGCTAGGCATATGTACTCGTTTTGAGCGATACAGCAACTATCGAAGCCGAAACCATATTAATGTACATGTATGGCATTACCCAGTACGAGTAAATTTCAAACAAAAGATCAAACACACACTGTTCGGAAACGTATGAAAATGCAAACAAACGAAATTAAATTTCTGCGAAACATGTAATATCATTGTTTGTAAGCCTTTAACATTTTGATTGTCAAAGGTAGCATGGTGCATTCAGATGGTTTCAGATTTGCATACCATGACTGTAATGTATGTAATAGTTTCGTCCTTCTTTCTTGGAATAAATAATTCTAGTTTTTCATTTACTCAAAAAAATTCCCTGGAACAAAAGAATACACTCAATATTTCCCTTTTCCATATTCCATGAGCTCTTACGTCGGTATTGAACAATTCTTTTTTATCTCCTGATAGAGTTCCCAACCTAAGTTTTACATAAAATAGGTAAGATATCCAGTAGCTGAAAATAATGAATATGGCTGGGCTTAAAAAATAAATAGGCACCTACATATACGTAGCCCAAAGACATTTTATAATGGTTTGTTAAGTGTATTGCATAATCAAGGAGAAAGTGGACCAATTTTAGTGCCTAATCCAATAATTTACTCAGTACACTGCTCCGTATAATAGAGACAAAGATTCAAATGATTATGAAGCGCATCTGGTTCTGGACAGCGGAAAAAGGGAAATTTACAATAGGTTTTTGAAACTGCATCCGTCCGTCATATCCGTAGTACTAAGAAAGCATGGTTATAGTAATAGCGAGTTTCCATCGGGGCCCGGTGACAATGGGACTGGGATGTAAAGCGAAAGTTAATCGTGATCTCAGCAGGCGTGGAATTCTTATTATCGTAGGACACTCGTACATGGAGCAGCGGTGGCAGCCGTCCTGTGCAGAGTGCAATGTACATGGGATGGGATGGAGAAAGCACACAATGGCGATGAGTCTGGGAAAATGGGCTAAGATGAATGGGACTCATACATCAGCCCCTTGATTGTGTCAAGGAGCTGTAATGTTTAAATGTGTACCAGCTGAGTGGAGGACTAGAAAGTGGAGTTAAGTAGCTCGGAAGTGAAAGCACCATCCCATCATTTATCCCTTCAACTACATCGTAACAAAATACTGACCAACTTTTGACTTGGGTGAGAAAGCAATTGGAGCAGCTGAACTCCCCCTATAAAAACTTCTCGGATGCAATTCCGCTCCGAGCAGAAGCATCCAAATTTCCAAATGCATTAACATGTAATGCAAAATTATATCTGTCGTACATTCATTTAGCCCCTTTAGACTCCAAGGACGGAGCTCCGTCGTAAAATACTCCCAGCCCGCGTCCCGACGGAGAGCACACACGAGAAAAGTGAGCAGAGACTAAAAATGAGAATAACTTTTGATTGAACGAGGTGACAGTTAGCTCTTTGGTCTCATTCAGCTCATCACCTTCAGTTTGTTTTATCCTCACAGTTTTACACACAAGTTTTAGCGAGGCATTCCAAAATGTTGGCTTTGTTTGTACTTGTAGGCAGGGAGGCACCTACGGTGTAGTTTCAGGGTGAAAGCTCACTTGTAAAAAGTAATTTGTATTGTGTTTCTGTCATTATGGGTTTGGAGGTGAGGAGTTTGAAGTATCAGTAGGTTCATATCGAGGGTGAAGCAGCATTCTAGACCAAACCCAGTCCTAGCATAAATGAGTATTGACATGAACCTTCGCTTATAATAAGGATAGACAGAAGTCTTACTCGCTTTGAAAAGTACTAGTAGCAGTTTGACTATTTTTTTTTAACAGTGCAAATACCATTTTAACACATTTTTTAAACCGAATGACATCGGTATTTACACTTTATGTCAACACAGGTAAAAGTTTACTGTCAGGACTTCGGCTAAAATGTCATTACTGGGACGTTGAACTTGTGTCCGATTGCTTTTAATCGACCCACAATGCATCTTCACCCACGATATGTATAGCCACGACCGTCCTATCGTATCGATTGCGCGATTTTGGTCACACCGTCGTCCAGATTGCATGTCAGGGTCCAATGACCAGGATTTTCAAAAATCCTGCCGTTGTCCAGTTGGGCACTTGTGAGTAAGTATTATTGAGCACGTCACGACAGTTATTCGCAAGTGAGAGCGCGGCAGTAGTGGCAAATGCTCCGTCATCATCATTATCATCATCATCATTGAAGATATCATAAAACTAAACTTTCAACCAATATAATAATCCTATAAATAACAGCTCACAATCCAAGTCATAAGCAACTAGTTTGCTTACACTCCCAAACTCACGCAATCCACTCCAGCCACTCGCACTCCAACAAACCAACGACCATGTCATGACATGATGAAGTACCTTCACGACCGTCGTTCACTCTCATTGATAACCCACCGCACTTTCACTCCCATCGCCCATTACTACCAGCTTTCTAATGGCGGAGCGAGCCGCACTCTCTTCACAGTGTAATTCCACAATACAAATTCGTTGGTTTCAGATCAGAAATGAAGGCCTACTGCCTTTAGATACTCTGGGTTTGAACAGTGTGTGGTCCCTCGTAATCTTTAATTGATGCGCTATGCTATGGAGAGAGTTTGAATCTCCAATTAATGTGTGTAGGTATGCTAACTGTACATATAAAAGAGTTGGCCATAATATTTACATAGTTTTTGTATAAAAATAATTTTATTACTCCTGTACATAGCTATTTGCTCCAATCTGAAAAATCGAGTTTCAAATATCTCAATATTTGTATTTACTTCAAACCAATTAGTGAGAATAACCATTTTTTCGGAGCTGCTAATAGTCTAAAGTCCACAAATTACTCACAGTTCACAGCTAAGTTCTTAGAAGAAGGTTACTTATTTGCCCAGTTTACAAACATTATGTGCTATTTGACTATTATTAAAGTTTTTAAGCAACTGGTGCAGCCTTCATACGTACCAATAGTGACTTTAATTTCTTCTCCGTAGGAAATGCACAGGCATTTTAACCTTATAATATCTATAGTAGAACATATACCTACGTGGACGGTATTTCGCAGCCATCATTGAAAGCAATGCAATGTTTGCAGTGCAGTCGGCAAAGTGACTGCAGTGTAACGAAAAGCAATTTCTTGGCAGCTAATCAGTTGTACATATATTTCGCCCGTCATTGAAAACGCCATCTGAATTACTCGGTCGAGTGAATTTTATTATTTTTATTGTCATAACCAACTGCCTAGTGAGTACAGCAGCAGTCAGCAGCATACTTTTTTCTTTTATGATGGAAAAAAGGTAAAATGGTTGGACAGTGTTAGAACAATGTAAACTTGAATTAAAAAATTACCTTGAATAACTCTGCGCTATTTAAGAAACGCTTTTTTAAAGTACCAAGATTGACTATCAATCAGACAAGTTGTAAGTATCAACGTTTAGGAATTTAAAGGCTGTAAGGAGGCTACCTAATGATAAATCTTTGTGAGCTCAGAATTGTATTCGTAAGAATTCTTCCCAAATGGTGCGTAAACGCTAGCCAATACATCCATTGTAAGTTTGTACTTTTGTTGGTTTTTAGGGTGTCGTGGTTCAACATAATGCGTCTGCCGGAATTATAATGTCAAACCAAAGTCTTGTTCTTCAACGGGTGAAGCGATCGTCAGGAGGCCACTATGTCTGCACAGCGACTAATATTGAAGGGGAAGGCCGTTCAAATCCAGTAGAGCTTAGTGTGATGTGTAAGTTAATGATTCTTTTGTTTGCTTTCTTTAGAATAGGGAAGCATTCATTTGTACAAACAGTCGGATTCGGTGGTTCAATCAAGCAAAGTATTATAATAACTTAATGTCTGCAAACACAAGGCTGTAATTTATGTGATCCAAAGTCCAAATCGTACTTTGAACCCTCTACAATAGTCTAATAGCCATAAACGGTATTTTGAATGGTAGTGAGTATTGAAGCTATCTTTTGGTTTGTAAATCATTTCTAATGTTTTTGGTGTGTATGATTATTGTTGTAGATAAACCCATGTGTAAGGTGGAGCAGAAGAGAGTGTTCGGAGTGGCCAAAGGTGAGCAAGTGGAGATTGAATGTAAGGTGGACTCAAATCCCACAGCGGACAACTTTAAGTGGGCTTTCAACAATAGTGCCGAAACGATTGACGTCCCACAGGTAAACAACAAAATTAAGAAATCTATTTAGCAGTTTAAAAATAAAACCGTGAAAAATGAAAACTATAGCAAACTTGTTCTTTGAAACACTACAGTCTAGATTCTCGACGGTCAATTCTGCCAAACTGGCATCTTCCAGCGTCCTGTCCTACACTCCTGCGACTGAACTCGATTATGGGTCCGTCATCTGTTGGGCAACTAATGTGATCGGGCAGCAACTTGAACCTTGTGTCTTCCATATTATTGCGGCCGGTACTTACACTTTCTGTTTCCTTTTTTACTAAAAATTTACAAGTACTCCAAAATGAGAATGTCATACTGGCGATACTGGCCCTTTATTGGGGTGACAAGTAATTTACTGTCGAAGTACCTGTCTAGCGTCTGTAATTGATTTATGAAGCACCTCACAATATTTGTTTACACCCTCTGTGACTACTTCAACATCCTGTCGATAATTCTGCGTCAATAGTAAAACATGCGTTTGTGATAGTGCAGGAACAAAATCATGACTCAATAAAATGTTATGTGTGGTACAATTTCAGGGAAACCGGATCCTCCATTCAATTGCTCTGTCCAGAACATCACGTCGGAGTCGTTAGAGGTTGATTGTATGGAAGGATTTGATGGAGGGCTTCCGCAACAGTTCCATGTCGAAATTCTTGATGCCGGAAGTCCTCGACTTATATCAAACTTCAGCTCTCAAATCTCATTCTTCGTCTTGACGGGACTAAAACCTGGACAGAGTCTTCGACTCTTTATCTACGCAGTCAACCGGAAGGGAGCTTCGGAGAGAGTGTTTCTGGAAACGCAGACGACCAAGGAGGCTGAGAAACGAACTGGTAAATTCTTGAGTGAGCAACAACTTTCTTCTTCTTTCACTCTATCTTGCTCGTCTTCAATCTATTTTCCGTATTCTTTACTTCTTATTCTTTTTTTACCGTTGTAACATTCGTATAAATTGTACCCATAATTTTGGTGAAGGTACCTCAATGCAATGTCCAAGAGTTGCGAGGTCGTACTGCTGTTGTTGCTGATAGTAATTGTTTGAATCTGGTTTTTACAGCAGCTTCTCAAGTTGAATTCGAACTGACGCCTATTCTCGGTGTTTGTGTTGGAGTCGTCGTCGGACTACTAATGGTAGCTCTTGCAATCGTTATTGCCTTGAGGGTTCGAACAGACAGCAGGAGTAACCCTTCCCTTAAAGCAACTAAGACAGAGTATCGAGTAGAAGTAAGTGAGGGCGAAGAGAAGAATCCGGATATCATTCCTAGCTCAAAAGGTATAAGCGCTCAGAAAAACTATAATTTGGTAGATGATCAATTGCTTCAGTACTATATGCATACTTGGAGTTAGAGGACTCGAAAACACTGTTTCCATTTAATTAACTTCGGCGATAATAATATTCCACAACTTTATAATACTCCATATAGTATAGCGAAACAAAGTTATCGTTTATTCACAAATTTCGAGTAGCAAGTACTGTATTTCTGCTTTGTAATTTCAGAACCTGAATACTATTACACTGACGGGGTGTTCAATGGGACAAAAAGAAACGGAAGTATTACAGAAAATTTCCGAAATTGTACTTACTATAGTGATAAGGTAAAAAATATCAACTCTTACATTGAACAAGTTGTCCAAACTGTGTACTGAGCGTTTGAATTGACAATATAAAACTATTTTTTGCAGAGCAATGCCGAAATTACGTACGCTGAGTTGTGCCTGGACAACGCTGGGAGTGCAAGTGCAAACAGTAGTGCCATTGGACCAGGAGGCGTTGCGTGGTCAACGGTGGACCGGAAAAGGCGAAGAAATCCCGGAGAAGAGCCCCCCAGTCAGACAGTCATATACGCGACAATCGACCATTGTCGACGGACAAATGGTGAACCACCCGCACATCTTCTTCCACCTCATCAACGTGAAATCGTTTCTGTAAGAACGCCGCTACTCGTCAACTCTCAACAGGAGAGTTGTGTCTAATAAACAAATTAACTACTATTGTTTAGAGTAAAAAAAAACTGTGACTGGTAAACCGAACCATTTAGAATACAAAACATGTACACTAATATTTAATTTATAGTATAAAGTTATTTATACGACACGGAAATAATAAATTCTAATCGAGTAATCTACGATTTGTGTGCTATAGGTTATGCATTTAGTACTTACGTACTTATTTTATCCATTTATAAGTGATCCTGCCCATGCTCCCATGAATTATGTACGACATTTACTGAGTCAATCTTGTCTACAGATTTTTTTAAAGTTTGTAAATCTACTTACAGTTATAATACGAGTAAATATATCTAATGTAATGCATGACAAATAAAAGTAATTACTGTTGTATATATTTGTATGTTATTCTAAATGTAAGAGTAATGATTAAATAAGAAAATATTCTTGTATATGTTTAGCCAGAAAAGATTACAAAATAACTGAAATTAATGTAATCTAGATGACTGCCAAAATTCTGGCACTACAAAAAGAAACTATACTTGTCTAACTACTTGTAGGCATAAATTCAATGCTCTATTGCACATGGAAATCAAAATTATTGTGGTTCATAAAAATACGGGCAAGAATCATGTATAGTAATGTATGCAAAATGTATTTGTTGATTTTTACAAGATGTCGATGAATCTGTAAAATAAAACTTTAAAAAACTGTGTCTATGCTGGTATGCCTACAATGAGGATTCAAAGGTATTGCATTTCTACACGAAAGACAAGATGGCAATTTGGCTAATCTTACTTTACCAACAAGCGTGGGAAATGATCTGGATATTATTAATTATATAATAATAATCTTTCTGATTGAAATTTTACAAATAGATGTAAATAAAGTAATGTAACCCATACCATACCTATACACAATTTTAAAAGTTGCCAAAATATTGACTCAGTCACTGTAACTGTAATCCATTTGAATAAAAAAAAGTATGACGTTCAAAACATAATAAAAATGTCGTAGAACAAACAATCAATAAAATTATTAAAAAATTAAAATTTGCTGATAAAGATAAGCGCAACCTGGACTTGCCGATTGGACTTATAAACAATAATCAACATTCAATTGAACCAAGTTTATTTGATAATAGTATTAAAAGACACCGAAGTAAAGCCGAACATCATAGTAATGAATCACAAAACCCTTATTAGTAGCTCCAAGAGGTATTGCAGTGCCCACCTCGGGATTTCGGAAATTTATTTTTTTTTAGTAAAGAGCCAAACATTGCCTTTTTCATACTTGTTAAATAACGGAACCTTAAAATAACGAAAGCACACCAAATAATAATAAGATCATGAACAACTGAATTGCCAGTTACGACAGGGTTTCACTACGATTTATTTCTCGTTCAAATATGATGTATTTACAGATTGATAAACAATTAAGACCGCGTTACTCCCCATAATTTTCATTTCTATTATATCCGCTGAACAATGGGATGTAGTAAACTATTATGAACTAGAGCTGACAATTTCAAATCCAAGGTACCATGACCCGCAGTACACTTAATGGTGTTCATCCTTGGCTAAATGCTCAGCCCAGGCCTTCTTGTTCGCAGGCGAGTTAGCTGGTAAACAAAAGCAAATAATGCATTATTATTAATTAATATGTATATTCAGAAAGATTGCACAATAATTATTATATTTAATTTAGAGAGACACAGTGACAAACGGCTCTCTAGATCCTGTTGGTCACACTGCATATAAGATCTTTTCTGATTGCAAGTGCCACCGAAAATTAACTGAACTTTGAAAACACCCAAAATAATATAATAGATTTTGATAAATAGGGTAGACATCATTGGTAACATCTCGTGTGTTCTCATCTTCAGTTTTTTTGTTCTAATGTGTGCTCTACTGAGAAAACCTTCTCTACCTTCTTCGTTTTTCTATTCTCGTGTGTTCTCTACTAAAAAATCTCCACTACTAACTTTCTATTGACGGTCTCCTTGCTCAGGTGGGCTTACGAATACTCTCATGCATCTGCTGCATGCTGCATCCAAGTCTTAATCTAATAAGTAGTATGCTTAATCAAAGTACTAGAATATGGTAATAGCACTGCGAAAAGTAGTAAATCATAGTATTGCACTTAGTCGATAAATACAAGGGTACCACACTAATGCATGCATATAAAAGGTATACATGGTAAAACACGACGTTCAGATTTTCAAAGCACAATTTTTTTTGTACCTATGTATGTATCTAGCCATATTGGCAATTGGCAAGGCCCCTTTGCCTTTTGCACTATCAGTATTTAGGGTTCCCAAAAGGGTGACCAGAATTACGAAAGGCAAATGTGGGATATTTTTACAAATTGTGTGTTGATTAGAATTTAAAATTGTGATAGTTACTATTCAAAAATTTCCCAATAAACTAGGTACTGTACTACTAGGGCAGTTTCAACACTATTATCTAGATACTTTCATTTATCCTTGATGACTATCCAACAATTAGTTGATTTTCAAAAATTCGCTGTAGAGTTTTTTAAGAATTTCGACCCTATGAGGATCGGATTACAGTTTTTCAGATTTTAATGATTATGAAAGTTCACGAAACCATAGCTAACATCACCAATGGCCCAAAAATCACTAAAGATTATTTTTGAAAATTCCAAAGCACCAAAAAAAAAACTTTTGCTGCATTCGATTTTCAAAATTATAGTTTATCTTCTCATTTTGACTATACAGTGTAATGATAGTGAGCGAGTTTCTTTCAAGTCCTTCGATTGTCTTGCTCAATTTTTAGAAACACGAAAAAAGAAATCCAGGTAAATAAGATCTACATTAAAATCGTCATCTTATTCAGACCTAGACTAATTACCTAAAGAGCTACTATTCCATTAATAGGCCACGACTTTCCTCGACCATAAAAATTTTGAGATTTTTGTTCGGAATGTGGTA
>JAQFZC010007992.1:0-10626 GCA_034695205.1 Dicyrtoma fusca | reverse complement strand
ATTGCATTTACACAGACGATATACATAACTGAAAAATTCTTGTCTACCACAGGAGTACCGGCCCATTCCTGTCTGCAAAGATGACGGTAATTTTGGATCGAAAAATCCCCCCAAACAAAATATTCTTATTAAAGAATTGCTCAAAAACCTTACATACCTATGTAAATCCCTCTAATCGGTTACATTTCTTGACTATGTATAACTTAAAATCCAGAGGTACTCCTAAGGATCAAAAGCGTAGGTATTTGTGGGTCGGATGTTCACTACTGGCATGAGGGGGCCTGTGGCCGATTCGTTGTGAAAGATCCAATCATTCTGGGACACGAAACGGGTGCAGAAGTCGTTGCCGTTGGGGAAAAGGTCACGTCACTAGTTCCGGGTATATCACACATTTAAAATAATACAAATATCCATAATATAATTTACCTATAAAGTAAAAAATATTTATTATCAAATTAATTGATTAAATCGTGTATGTACCTAGGTGACAGAGTTGCAATCGAGCCTGGTGTCCCTTGTCGGTATTGTGACCTCTGTAAAATGGGCCGCTACAATTTATGCAGCCGAATGGAATTTCATGCAACGCCCCCAATCAATGGGACCCTTGCAAATTTTGTGACGCATCCAGCTGACTTTTGTTTCAAGTAAAATAAAAGAATTCGAAAAAAATAATAGGATTTAAAACTCATTTAAGCTCCTGGTTGTTTCTAAACTGATTTTAAAAATGTGCGGGTAACTATTAGGCTACCCCCTCACATCTCCTACGAGGAGGGGGCGCTGCTGGAGCCCTTCTCCGTCGCAGTCTACGGCTGTCAACGGTCCAAGGTTGGCAATGGGTCCACCGTCTTAATTTGTGGAGCTGGTCCCATCGGCCTCGCCTCTCTCGTCACTAGCAAAGCCATGGGTGCGGGGAAGGTGGCCATAACGGACGTGTCACCCACAAGACTTGAGTATGCGAAGCAGCTGGGTGCGGACCACTGTCAACTGGTTGGACAACCGAATAAGACGGAGGAGGATTACGTCACCGAAATTCATGAGGCACTCGGCGGAAAGCCCGATGCCGTCATTGAGTGTGCTGGGCCTGAATCCAGTACTAGGCTGGCCATCAAAGTAATAAATTATAAATAAACAAAATAATATAATTTATTAGGTAGGTACATATTATTTTAAATCGATAGATTACAAAAACATAAAGAATTACAATATGCATTGCATTAACTTATTTGGAACTGGGAAACCATTCCGGAAGTAATGCTTTACAAAAGTGTTTAGTCTATAAAATAACGCTTTGACAAACGTCAAAAACTAGACATTGCAATTTTTTAAAAAAGGTCGAAACTAGAAATTACTATATTCAAAAAGATGTCAAACTAATAATAAAATTAACTTTTACAAAAATATCAAAACTGGAAATTTACACATTCAAAAGATTAAAACTAGTAACTTGCACTTTTAAAACGGTAAAATCTAGAAATTATCATTTTCAAAGTGATGTAAAACTAGTAGCTAACACTTTCACAAGAGTCAGAACTGGAAATTCACACATTCATAAAGGCCAAAATTAGTAACATACACTTTCAAAAAAATATGTAAAACTAGACGTATGAATGTACTATCGTTTCGAAAAGGTTAAATTACATTAACAAGTATTTTTAATTGCCTTCTAGGCGGCCAAGCCTCAGGGAAGTATTGCCACCGTGGGCCGGGGTTGTCTCCAGCCAACAATTTCCATCGTTGACGTCATCACAAAGGAATTAAACATCAACGGGGTTTTCCGCTACACTAATTGGTACTATAGTCGTGTCTATTGTTAAATCGCCTTGCAAAAAAACATTGTTTCAGTATTTTAATTTGGATTTTGTAATGCTTCATTTGCAGCTTCCCCAAAGCCCTGGCATTAATTAGTGAAGGGAAGGTTCCGGTGGATTCATTTATTTCCCATCGATTTACTTTAGAAGACTCCGAAGCGGCCTTTCGCCTGGCTCATAGTGGCCAGGGTGTAAAAATTATGATAAATGTTAATTAACCTTTTCGCAACGGTAATATACTTGGTTTTGAATGTTTTTTAAAACAGTAATTTCTATATTTTTGACCTTTTCAAAGTGTTATTTACTTGTTTTGACCTTTTTGAAAGTGTTATTTACTAGTTTGGACTGTTTTGAAAAAGTGTTATTTACAAGATTTGACTGTTTTGAAAAAGTGTTATTTACAAGATTTGACTGTTTTGAAAAAGCGTTATTTACTAGTTTTGACTGCTTTGAAAAAGTGTTATTTACTAGTTTTGACTGTTTTGAAAAAGTTAATTTATAGAATTAAACACTTTTGTAAAGCATTCTTTCGATGGTTCCTTAGTTCCTAATATGTAGGTTAAAAACAAATCAAAATTGGTTGCCCAAAATAAAGACCACAAGTATGGACTAGCAGTAGTGCTATACTTCAGCCTTGATTTCGACTTGTATTCCGGACTCAATAGTTACATTGCATTTGGTCAAATCTATTTTGAATTGAAATGTACTTAGTTACACGTGCATTTAAATTCTATTCAAAGATCCGTGAAGTCATGTGAAAAGTACTGCGAAGATAGAAATAATACAATGCTTTCAATTTCCTTTCAAGCTTCCTACAAAAAATAGAAACAAGGAGTGTGTTCCCTGACTATTTTTTTCCCCATTTTCCGTATTATTTTCTCCCCATATTAATACATACATAAGCAGGTAATACCATTTAAAAATACCATTTAATAAATTAATTCAATTCAATGTAATTCAGAATTCAGACCACATCAACTATTTTTTACGAACCCTGACTCAGCCTTTTCAAAATTGAAATCCAATTTGAAATCAATAGCTGCCATGCCTCAAGGTAAACCCGTGTAATGAATAGGTTTAATTACAAAAATTTAATGTAACAAAAATAAGTGCAAGTAATATACTACAAATAGATTTTACGGATACATACCTACATACGATATTTTACTTCTAAAAAAAAGAACAAAAGCACACCCGCTAAACAATATAACATTTACATTGTATTATCTGTCACCACAGTGAAGCATATAAGACATTTCAGTACACCTATATAGTACTTACGGACCATCAATATTTTATGTGCATTTAGAGGGGAAGGTCTTTAAAGACATTTTCAAACAAGTCTATTAGCCAATTCCAATAGGTAGCCTTAATCTGCTGTACATAATTATTGTGAAAAAGAGCATTTATCAAATGCGACAAACATCTTGGTTAGTAAAAGTGTTTTCATAAAAATTGTCAGTTTAAAAATGTGATTTAAAAATTTGAGGAAAAAAATGATTGCTTGAGTAGGAATTAGGAACTCATCGTTTATACAAGTGCTTTTATTAAAGCCAAAATATTTGAACATCATTCTACTATTTTTGGCGTGGATGTAAAAATCTTACTATTAATTCTTGCATTTCCGAGTTAAATAGCAACAAGTATATCGTGTAGATTAGCTATTTGTCAACCAAATAAAATGACTGTGGTCTCACTCAAAGAGCATTTCCACGGCGCGGTGAGCTTCGACGTGTTTTTTTGAAAACTTTGTTTGTTATGCAATATCTAGAAAAGATGTGATATTGACCTGCTTTTGACGATCATTGCCAATTGTAACGAATTCCTCGCGCGATTTCTCAACCGAATGCTGTGGTTATAGTCTCATATGTAATGTATAATATCAAGCTGAGGAGTAACTGAAGCTAGTGTTTTCAAAAAATTGTTTGCTGTTACGCAATACCCAAAAAATGAAAATTTTGGACTAGTTTTGCCGATTTTTAGTGTCTGCTGCGAACGGCTCCGCCATTTCTTAACAAAATGGCTCGGTGTGAGTGTGCCGATCCAACCGCCGTTCTATAAACAACTACATGGTTAGAAATTGGTAAATATTGTGATCTGACAGGTATGTAGCTTCAACTTTAATGAAAGCATATCTTTATTGTTTATTTTAACAATATGTACACGGTGGTTAATGTGTTCTGTCGCACAGTGTTTTCACCCTCAGGAAAACTGCCACGGTTGTGGTTGAATTAGCTTTTACGACTTAACCTTTGTCTTAACCCGTTACGGTAAATCGATGGGCTTATAATATACTATGCTGATTGCAACCCATCGGGTTGCCAATGAGGTGTAGTATTTAATAAAATGTGTGCATACGCGCAATGTATGCACGATCCCTTGCCAATCGCCAACAACGCACGTACGAAATGAAAAAAAAAACGAAATAGATTCCCAAATCTTAAGAGCCCAATACCACCAACTCAGTTTCAATTTCATTTGAATTTTCCAAATAAAAGCAACAAAGAGCGAAGAATGAGGTGGCGGAGAAGACAGAAGAGTGAGCAGTGACCAGTGCAGTGCTAAACAATTGTTGAAGACGAAGCAACAAAGGAGAAGAATGAGGGAATTTCCAAATATTTTTTTATCAATCTACGATCTTCTACCATCATACCATGTTACATCTACGCACGTCTATTTCTATTTAAAGCTCACGAATCTCAAGCTCAAGTAATCGACTCACTGTAACCCAAGCAAAGCGAAGCCTAAAAAAAGCTAAACAACACACATACCTACATACAAAGTCAATCAAAGGAAAGTGGAATCGTAGAGTAAGCATGACAAATTACTTTTTACAAAAATGCGCCCTCAGCCTCTTCAACTCCGCCATTTACTTAGTGAGAGAGAGAGAAAGACAATACGAATAGAAATAGCAACAGCGAATGTTACGTAGCGATAAAATGCCTCAAGTATTTTGTTACAGCGCAAAATGTACAACAGTACAGTGTTCATACAGCCAGCGTCAGTGCAGCATGGAATTTCAGCGTCAGATCCGTGTATGATTTATCTCAAGAGATTCAATATCCTTTCCGAATGCATTTTAAAGGGATTCCCCAACAATTCAAGAATCCGAATCAAAATTCCCAAATTCCAAAAAAAGCAACTACATTAAAACCAACGCCAAATCCAACAGCAAGCAAAACTGCAACAATTTATCACAATAAATGCTGCAAATGCTAAATGATGAATTACGTAGGTAAAGTCAATATCTGTACAAAAAGTAAAAATCATTGTCGTAGAGGAACCATGAAATTAAGGTATAGACACACTTTACTTTTACCGACTTACTTCCAACACTAACAGCAACGGAAGTGTGTAAAACGCAAAATTTCAATATCCGCAGACACAATTTGCAATTTGTGAAAGGTATTAAGTATTAATTTGAAAGGATCTTTTAACATATTCACAACTGAAAAACCATGGAAGGAATGCTTTACAAAAGTGTTTTTTCTAGAAATTAACTTTTTCAAAACTGCAAAACTAGAAATTAACATTTTTAAAAGCATTCAAAACCAGTAACTAAGGCTTTCAAAATGGTCAAAACAGTAAAATTACATTTTCAAAAAGGTTTAAAACTAGAAATTGACACTTTCAAAAAGGTCAAAAAAGATATTAACACTTTCAAAAAGTTCTACAACAAGAAATTGACACTTTAAAAAAGGTCAAAACAATAAATTAACACTTTCAAAAAGATGTAAAACTAGAGACAGTGCCGTTTCGTAAACGTTAATATAACTGTTTTTGCTCCCTTATATTTGTGATTCCATTCCTGTCAACTGCTGGACAATTGCTTTTCTTGACACGATTTAAATTTCTATTTTACGCAAGCTTTCAAATTGCTGTAGGTGCCATGACGGCTTCGCCTATTTCACCTATGCAATTTATACTGTTTTCATTTCTGTTGTTGGCAGAATGGAGCGTCCACGCTTTTCCACGTTTGGGTAGAACGAAAGACAATAATATAAAAGTTTGGTCTTTTTTGTCTTTTGAAAGGTGAAAATAGAAAAATGGAAGTTTGCCAAGCATTATTCGCACAATCCTGACAGCGCAGCGTCTAATTAGGCAGGTAGAATTTATTGCAGCATGTTTACCCTTTGAAGGACGATATACTTGAACTTCTACTGTATTAATTGGGAGTGGAATTGCATTGCATTTCGCATTGGTAGGTGGGCTGAACAATGCGTGGCTTTGATTTCATGAATCCCATCTTTGTTGAGGACACTCCAAACATAAATGCAACATTCGACTCGAACAATACAAACAAATTCAAAGACACTGAAAGAAGCAAGAGCGAATTATGTACGAATATAAAAGTCACAACCCCTAACCTTACATTACATGTATAGCCATCATCCCCATGAATTCAGTCAAATGTAGGATCCACTACAATTTACTACTACAGGTGTATCTGCTGGCAAGAGATGTGTATCGTTGCTTAAGGGGCAAAGGGACACATTCTCATTCATTAAAAGAAAAAAGCGGATGTTACCAAAACAAATATATGCTTGAAAACTGGAAGAAAAACTATTTAGCATCTTTTAGAAGTATGTACTACATAAGTACGTAAACAGAAGTTAAACAGTTTGAACTTATTTATATTGTTTTGTTCAAAACAACAATTAACCTTTTCGAAACGGTATTGTATCTAGTTTTATGTGTTTTTGAAAATGGAAATTTATAGTTTTACATGCTTTTGAAAGTGTTGATTCCTTGTTTTATATCTTTTTGAAAATGTTGATTTCTAGTTTTGACCTTTTTTGAAAGTGCTAATTTCTAGTTTAGCACCTTTTGAAAAGTGTTGGGTTCTAGTTTTGACCTTTTCGAAAGGGCTAATTTCAAGTTAACAACCTTTTTGAAATTGTTAATTTATAGTTTTACGCGTTTTTGAAAATGTTGATTTATTGTTTTGACCCTTTTGAAAGTCTTAGTTATTGGTTTTGAATGCTTATTGAAAATGTTAATTTCTAGTAAAAGAGCACTTTTGTAAAAACTTCTTTCCATGATTTCCCAGTTTCGAATAGGTTAAATTCTAGGTAAAATTTTTGCACCTCTTCAAAAACATGAAATAATACCTAATACACGTCCTTTTGCTTCTTAAGGCACCATATTATTATATCTGTACACACAAAGGTGGTCATTCACTCAATTCATAATCTTATTTCTTTTTCTTTATATGTAATATGATTGTTGTTAAATCTCATGTTTTACTACAAAAAGTATCACAGCAGACCATACTGAAAATGCTCGTATGGTCTTTATAACGTCTAATCCTGCAATGATCATAATAAGTTTGTCAGATCCTCACAGAGATTATGAAAACAAATAACCACGAACTAAAAACAAAAGTAAATGAAAACAAAACAAAAAAAGACGTAAAAGAGCTCCTCACAGACAGAAACTCATGCGAGCCCAAAACAAAACAAAACAAGAAAACACGACACAGACAACTAAATCTTATGACTATATAGAGGCCTTCTATAATATTTTTCTTGTCTTAAATAATTTATATTGACCACATTTAATTTCTCTCTCTCTGTCCCTGACTTTATTACTCCAACTGGCTAACTCCAACTGACGAGTGCATACCAGTCTAGGGAGTTCAAAACGTACTGTTACTATACATACAGTAAAGCGTACTTCTATGAAATGCAAAGTGCACTGCAGTAACGGCATTAAAACAACTACAAACTACTGCAGAATGAGTAGAAGCCAAGCAGCTTCGTAGCTATATAGCACTGACAAAAGTAGGTATAGGTAATAACAACAAACAACAACTTGGTTGAATTTAATATATTTTTTTTCTTATATAATGTATAATTTTGATTACAAACTACATACTTGGAACAAACGAGTATAACCTTATAATGCTATCAAGTTTGAGTGTGAAGTTTGCATTGAGCTGAGCCATCAATAATAAATTCCATTTAAAAGTCCTTTATAAAGTACGTATAGATAACAACAAACTCACTTTTACTGTACTACTGTACATATAGGATACACACACTATTAGTACTACAATTATACAATAGAAATGATCAGCACGGCCTTTTTTTTATACATACAATATAAATTATCCAAACCATCAATACTTGATGGGAGTTTTTGCCTTTTACAAATGACAGACAAGAACAATCAGCTGTTAAAGACTACTCACAGATACAGGAATGCATATTACATATAAAGTTATTAGATAATATTATATTATATCTGTGATATTCAGAATTTATGTAGCGCCATGCACAATTTATTACTGATGCGTATGGACGTCGGCAGGCAGGTAAGCAAAAAAGGCAACTACTACAAAAGTGTGACCTGTGACTTGTACGTCCGTCCGTAGAACTAGAACTCACCAGTCAGCAGAACAGTAACAGTAGTTTCGTTTTTTTGCTACATAGTTGCGGATACAACTTATTTTTTTTGGTGTATGTATAATAAATTGATATTATATAAGAATCTCTAACAAAACTGGCTACACACGATCCTATGTAAATGCTAATGCTAAACAACCACACACAAGCAGAACCAGGTAATGGTAATGGTAATTATTATTATTATTATTAACGAACGACGCCGTCCAAATGTTAGCGTCATCGTTCATCGTCCCAGGAAATTTATTTCCCCAAAAGTATTAGCCTTATTATTAATTAGTCGCAGTCTCTACGATTGCTTCTGATTCTCGACAGAATCAATCCCTGCTCGATATACTTTACTATACACTATACACAAAGCGATTCTACTTTCCATTTCAAAATCATGAGACAGCTGGGATCGATCGTACGATCACTCGTCTGTCCTTATAGTCAGGTCAAATTCAAAATCAAAGCCCATATCACACCACCACCATCAATACTTTGCCATACAAACCTTCATTTAGGACTCGTCGCTCAATAATTAGGTACTCACTGTATGTATTTACTACCTAATCAAGATCCATGTGAAGGAAAGCCGACTTCTTTAGGCATTTTGGCTGGCAAACCATGAAACACCATTCACAACATAATATTGGATTGTCCTATATATTTTTTTCCCATTTTTTTTTGTATTGACAGCTTGCATTTAAGTATTATTATTAATAATAATAATAGTACCTCAACCATGCAACCATGCTGGGAATTGCCATCTGCTAAATCATTTCAAAGAAAAAGATATATAGGCAAAATAAAGGTCAATTGACTTGGATTTCTCAGAAGAATTGAGGTTGGTTTTGCTGACAGGTAATAAGGGTGATTGTGATTCGAATCGCCGGTTTGTTTTTCGTACCAAATCATCTTTTTTTTCTAAAGCAATGTGACAAAGATGTACACGCACGCAACTAGTAATAATTATATTACGTAATTCGTTAAAAGTAGTATAGAGGTACATATGTATGTACATGTAATATTATAGAATTATAGAATATAGGTGCATTACTGGTTAAAAGTTATTATACAATTCGATTCGACTGTCCATACTATTTATTATACGGGTATAAAAGTATAAAGATACCCTTTCTAAAATGAAATTATTTCCATATGTACTTGAGTATACCTACCTGTTTAAAATACCTTTTTTCAAAAGTTATGTACAGTCGCCTTTGTTCTTGTGGACTCCGTAGTGAAAATGCCCCGTGGCTTAGCCACAGATCATTTGTCCTAAAATACAATTTTCGATTTCCTATTTCCTGGTATGTACAAGGTGTGAGGCTCTGCTGTCTGGCTCGTTGCAATCTTTTGGCTTAAAATAGTTTCTGGTCTATGATGCAGTCTCTCGTAATTATTATTGAGTCATTACTATTGATTGTAGCGTATGTATATTATAGGCACGTAATTACAATGCAGACGGTGCGTGGGATCCTTTTTAATTTCAACAGCAACACCAAAATTGTAGCCCCAACTTAATGTATGGGTATGTACGTATAATCCAGACACTATACAAAATACAAGCAAATCAATCTTAGGACCAAACATCATCAAATCAATGTAAAACACGAGGAAACTAATTAACATATTAACAAGGAAGTGAAGGATAAAATAATTTGAAAGAGCTCAAGTTAACAATAGCCTAGGCGCTACTACGTACATCATTTCCTATAATGAACTATCGCACAATCACAGTCATTATGAACATCATTACGAGTTAAAAAAGGGTGCGTCAATGGAAGTCGTAGGAGACGACGAGAAGACAGTTTTAAGAGGGCTCGAAAAAAAAAATAAACCACCAGTAAACAAACATTTGAACCCCAGCTCGCGGTGTCTCTGTCCGCTTAATGAATTCTATTCTCCATCTTCAGCCACGAAAAGCTTTTAGGGAAGTCTGTCCTATAATAGTACTAGTACGGATATAGCACAGAATATATTATCCGCGTTGGGAGGTATCATCTACCTGTCTATTTAATTTTTATTATTTTATTCTACACATCTTTGCAAGCTTTATAAACTGTCTGGGTTTATACTAAATATTTAATAGAAGGGAAAAAAAGAAGGCCTACCGTAAGCTATACCCATGGGACCGTTTACATATTACCCTATACCATTTTATTGGAAATAGGTTCTTCAAAAAAGGAAATCCACTAAATAACAAGTTTTATAAAAGGCTAGATTCACTAAATAACGTTTCAAAAAAGTTAAGATTCACTAAATAACGTTTCAAAAAAGAACAGATTCACTAAATAACGTTTCAAAAAAGAACAGATTCACTAAATAACGTTTCAAAAAAGAGCAGACTCACTAAATAACGTTTCAAAAAAGAATAGATTCACTAAATAACGTTTCAAAAAAGAACAGATTCACTAAATAACGTT
>JAQFZC010007991.1:0-10628 GCA_034695205.1 Dicyrtoma fusca | reverse complement strand
CTGATACTGACTATCAAAGTAGCTGAAGGTACTGATAAGTACTGGTACTCATAAATTCAGGTATTGGACAACACTAGCTGGAACCCCAACCCAACTGACCAGATCAGATCTGTATAGTATATAGGTATATAGATAGGTATATACAGGTATACTTGTACCTCAGCTGGCAATAAGCAAATAGGTTGCGTTTGTAATTGTGTAAATATATAGCTACAGGGATAGCTAGCTTCCAGTATCCAGTTTCACTAGATAGCTAGACAGACAGTTCCTTCGGGTATATTCCTATAGCTCGTCAATTCTGTGTGACACCTCGGCCCATTCACTTCTTCACCAAACCATAAAAACGTCCATTATCTTGGTTACAAAGGGAACATTCTATTTTCTCAGTTGTCCGTCCATATGTTACAGTCAGTCAGGATCCCTCAAACTGGCACCAGCCCCACGTAAGGCAACAGGAAAGCAGGATAGACAGAGCACACAGGCATTTCCAAGTGTAAACCATTTAACCTAACAAAAGCCTGGCTGTATCATCAGCAATCGAAATACCTTACGAAAACTGCAAAATGTGCTATCTGCACGCTTCCTAAGGGTCGAAACAGCTAATTTGTACCATATTTTGCATCTTCAGCTACGGCTAATAACTATGGCTTATGCATGTATGAGGCAGCGATGGATTCTTTTAACACATAAGAATGTAGCCAATACATACAAAGCAAAGCTCTGAATTTTGTATGAGCTTGGATTGTAAGAAAATAACTCTCTTAAAAGACGTTGGAATTGTTGAGTTGACCCGGATTCCTATAATCTGAGAAATTCAAAATCTTGGAAGGTGTGGAGTAAAAGCACAGCGTAGCTGAGCTTCTTAATCTTAATCCTAAAAGTGAGCTTTTATTCTGTAACGATTTAATTTGGTTCAAATTATCTTACTGACTGATTAAAGATGAAGATGAATGTTGCTTGGCTTACTCTAGGATTTGATTTAATCTATTCGAAACTGGGGAACTATGGAAAGAATGCTTTCCAAAAGTGTTTAATTTTATAGATTAACTTTTTCAAAACAGTCTAAACTAGTAAATAACTTTTTTTTAAAACGGCCACAACTAGTAAATAACACTTTTTCAAAACGGTCAAAACTATTAAATGACACATTTTCAAAAAAGTCAAATCTAGTAAATAACACATTTTCAAAAACGTCAAAACTAGTAAATAACACTTTCAAAACGGTCAAAACTAGTATTTAACACTTTTTCAAAAAGGTAAAAACTAGTAAATAACACTTTTTCAAAACGGTCAAAACTAGGAAACACATTTTCAAAAAGGTAAAAACTAGTAAATAACACATTTTCAAAAAGGTAAAAACTAGTAAATAACACTTTTTCAAAACGATCAAAACTAGTAAATAACATTATCAAAACGGTCAAAGAACTATAAATTACCATTTTCAAAACCATTCAAAACTAAGTACCTATATTACATTTCGAAAAGGTTAATCTTTTCTCTATTTGTTTTAGTTGTGACTTGCTGTTTGCAATTATTAATACAAGAAGAATGCAGTGACCATAAGTAAATAAGTCACTGAAACACGTGGCATGGCGGCCCCAGATCAGACTAAACACTCCCGTCGTCTAGAGAGAGAAGCCACGACAGTCATAATTACATTAGATTTCCTTTTTATTGACTTAAATAGTTAGAAGTGTAATAAAAGTTACGAACTGATAACCAACAAGAGTCCAGTTGTGCTCAGGGAATTCGAAATAAATCGAATTGGAAAGTACATATGTACAAATGGAAGTGTACACACCTGCCTGCGTGTCTATACCAACACTAAGAATTATGTAATAACTAATAGCTGTAGCAGCATATTACATGTTTATACGATCGACGATGCCTTCGCAAAGGGAGATATTTACTATTTACACATTTATAGACTAGAACCTCCAAAGTGACACTTTTATGAGCGGATTCGATAGATTTTGGGTGGGCAGTTTGAGTCTTTCAGTTTCTCATAGTCAAAGTCAGTCCCATCCATCCCTCGTACAATTATTTATTTATTATTTACTATGCCTCCCCAGCTCCAGCTTTATCCCCTTCACTTATTTACACAGTCGACAGTCCACTCAAAAATCAACAGTCGGGTCGGCCAAGCCAAGGCAGCAGCAGTCAGTATTTAACAGAAACAGCAACAGCAACAGGGATCGAGTTTGCCTTGTTTTTTTAACACTCGCCTGGTTGCTGCTGGTTATAATTTTAAGTTCTAGGCTATGCTATACACTACTATAGGTACGGGCAAAATACCATCACACTCAGAGATCATGAGGCCATCGCATCGGTAGACCAGATGAAACTTCAAAACAACTTGCCCAACCAAAATCAACCACACTATATACACTAACTAAACAACAGACAGATACTACATATAGGGATTCACTTTTGGCTCCATGGAATAAGAGAACAGATTGCAGAATGTATGTACAATAATTTCTTGTTGTTTGCACACCTACCTCCTTGTATTTTTATTTGAATTGAAGATTTGAGCTCTGGTCCCACAACTCTAATCATAATCCCAAATATTGACTGCAGTTCCATAATCTCGCGTCATGCATGACTAATATAATCCTTGAGATTCAGTTCAGTCAATCTTCGAAGGCAAAAAAAAACGCAGTTAGACAAGACACGAGAAAGTTATTTGCAATCGTGTCAATCCTTTGCTTTGACTTTGCGTCTCTGGCTCGTTTACATTTGAAATGCATTATTACAGAAACAGAAGCAGTAGTTACAATTACACTAGCTTTTAAATAGGCCCTGTAAGTCTGGCACTTTCTACTAGTGCAGTGCATAGTGCACACAGTGTCAATGCCAGATGTAGTTTTTACTTTGGTTATGTAAATAATTGCAGATTGCATCCTGATCTTTGCTAATTAAATCCTACGTCGCTTCACCACAGCATTACTGACTGCATTATTAATTACTTAGGCAAATACGTAGTAAGTATATAGAAGCCATTGCTATTGCTATAACTTGCTGTGACAGGCGTCACTGTATAAATTCTTACAGCTTGAAGCAGTATTTTGAATTAACTAAAGTGAGAAAAGGAGTTGGACAGTATTAAATTTATAACTATAAAAGCTTTTGCATGTAGACTGAAAAGGTCGACAGTCGACACACTAAATTATTGCCCATAATATATTATGACGAACTGCACTATTGCTATTGCAATGTCGGTCTATTCCAAATTCAAATTCCGATGCGAGTGTACTAGATTTTAATTTCAACAATTCAGCACTGCATTTTAATCTGCAAATTTTAGCGCAAACATATGCCAGGTCGACTAGCTGATTATTTAACTCGCAAAGTCAAATATTGAAAAGAGGATATTAAAACATTTTAAGATTTTCAAACTGGAAAGACAGACGAGAACCAGCAGCTCAGCCCACCCAAACCAGATACCCAAAGAATTATTAACATCAACAAACAATTGGATTTTGGTTGGACACTGGGATTCTGGGATAACACACAAGCTCATAAAAAGGCTATAAAATCTTAAAACTAAAACCACATTTAATTTTTTATAGGCACATGAAATGCTACTGATACTGCTTCTTAAATAACTCGGTGGTAAAATACATACGATCGTACATACTATTATTATTCTATGCTACTCTTGTACAGACGCTCTAACTTCTAAGACGTTGCAACCCCCGTATTCGTAAGGCTATTGGAATTTGGAATGTTCTGTCTTGATTTACAGAAGAAAACAAGCAGTAAATAAATAGTGAGCAAAATTTTAAAATAAAATTCTCAGCCAAAATAAGCACTACGGTTACGGGATTCAACCAAGCCCAAGCTAAATCAAGCCACCAAAATAATATGTATTAATGTATCTATGTACATATATGAATGCATGGTGAACATGAAATAAACTTGAGTATCAGTGAAGAGCAGAACAGCATTTTTGAAATGAATTTTGATATCGATTTTTGATGGGCATGACTGGACTGACCTGTTTGCAGGCACTCGCACAGGACCCTCGAGCTTGCTCGCAACAGGCGGGCTCTGAAATAAAAAATTGATAAAAAAAATTAATGAATTATAAAATAGGAAATAGTGTCAACAAAATCGATAAATCAACTCAAATAATGTAAGCAATGGCAAAAGTTGAAAGTATTCACACCGAAACTGACTTATTACAAACGTAGGCTACATTGGTACCAACAATTTATCTAATTCGAACCTTAAAATCGAACATTTCATCGTCAGTAATTCAATTACAATGATACCGATGCGATGTTTGGCAACAATATACATAGATACAAATAAATTTTTAAATAAAAACTGTTTATACACAATATAAAAAACATTGACATTGAATTAATCGTCATAATCGTAGCTCGTAACCATAATTCAATGAATTCAAAGTTCACAGCATGAAATGGAAACACCGGTACCGGTCTATCCTTGTTTACAAAACCGTGTTGCAATCCGAACACCGAAAGTGACTGTGGAAAGATGAAAGGAAACTGTTGGAGAATCAAAAAGTCCAAAAACAATCTGAACAAGACTTCGAAAGGACTCCCCCACTGTGAATTTCCTTCTCCATGTGCAACTATATTTACATAGAAGGAATTTAAGATCTTCCAGTCTCCCATGGTCCATGTCCATGTCCACACGGTTGGGTCTCGTCCAGAGAGACCCCAAGAAGACTTCAATTGCTAGTCGTTGTTGCTGTTGTTGATGCGAGGTGGGCAATAATTATTATTCTGGCGGGATGACCGACCCACCGACGGGCCAACCGCGGCCGCTGCTGCTCAATCTTAATCTTTCTTTATTTTTTTTCCACTTTTTTATCTCGTTTTTATTTCATCTTCAACTTCTTTCTTTTTTAGTTTCTGCCGGACCGGCAGTCCATCGGTCCATCGCGCATCGTCCACCACCATCCATGTCCACCCATCCATCTTCAACTCAGTGGAAGAGTCACTTTCAGATTCACAAGATTCATTCAAAACACCTACGTAACCTTCGTCGGTATTTAGGAATGCAGATTGCCTACAACTATAACTATTACTATTGCCTAACGCCTAACTATTAAGATACCTACTTGATTGTTGATGGTGCAAGTATTTTTCGACTACCTATCTATTTAGTTCTGGAGTTTCGAGTTTGAGTTTAGCATTCATTTCCATACAATTCGTAGTAAGTTTAGATTCTGGGATTCCGCATCGGCATTCAGATTCAGATACCAGTATTTTATTTTGGCTTTTTACAGCCTAAGTCGCAGTACCACCGCGCATCGGCCATCACCATCAACCATCACAAATCAACTTCTCATTTTTATCAAAGAAATACCGACGTCAACCCATGGCCGTGCGTACATGGTAAACTGCCAATAAGGAAATATTCATTCAAAATAATCATTTCTGAATATTAACTACAACTAACTTCAGGTTACCGAAAATCTCTGGCTAGTCACGTCACAACGCACAACCGGCACAACAGGTTCTGAATTTCTGAATACTTTCCCGCTTTAAACGTGAATTGTAAAAAAAACGGTTTATTTAACCTATTCGGAACTGAGAAACCATAGAAATGGAAAGTATGGTTTACAAAAATGTTTATTTTACAAAACACCTTTTTCAAAATAGTCAATGTTAGAAATCGCATTTTCAAAAACACTCAAAACTAGTAACTAGTACTTTCAAAAAGGTCAAAAGTCAAAATAAAAAAAAATCAACGTTTTCAAAAGCTCTCAAAACTAGTAACTAAACCTTTCAAAAAGGTGCTAACTAAAAATTAACGTTTTCAAAAACTCTCAAAACTAGAAACTAACACTTTCAAAAAGGTACTAGCTAGAAATTACCATTTTCAAAAAGGTCAAAACAAAAGAAACCATTTTCAAAAAGATGTAAAAACCAGTTATACTACCGTTTTGAAAAGGTTAAAAGATAAGGTTACACTAGTTGTGTGATTTTACTCTCAATTTCTTTAGTATTACAGAAATGCACGGGGCGTTTGAAAGTACCTACTTTGTGCATACCTACGACCTACCTATTCAATTTAAAAGTACAAAAACTTTGTGGGAAATTAACCGATGAATTCCGGTACTACTTTGACTTGCTCTTTCGACATTAATTCGACATTTGATACACTGTCTCAAAGTGTCTAGTTGGAAGGCGCTTTGCATCACTGGCTGACGCTTACTCACATTCAACATTAGTTTTGGTTTTGGCTTGTGGTTGTTATGTTAAAGTGGGGTCGGTCGGTCGGTCGGTCGTCAGTCGTCAATACTTTGGTCTGTCCTGTCCTGTCCTTAAAAGTAAAGTTAGTGGTTACATTAAAGACTTACGATTAGAGGAAGCTTTAAAGCTTAGGGCTCAAAATCTAAATCTCTGTCTCACTAACTTTCAACTTTCAACGTTTGACGTTCTAAACTATCAACTATCGATGTGAGATCGAGTATGTGCCTGTCTGTCTCTAGATGATCTATAAGTAGGAACTTTTGACTTGACTGACTTTTTTTTTAACTTAGGTACTTGCAGGCAGCAGGCAAAGATGATGATACCGAACATACATACAACATATGAAGCAAGAACCGCATCTTCGCATCTTCTACAAGTCCAAGATTGGATTGGGATTGGAATGTTACTACACAAACTAACTGATGGAAAAAAAAATCTTGTCGATATAAAACGACAACTCCACCCTCTTCAAAAATTATCATTATCATTATCATCTAGTCATCCATCTATCTCTATCCATGTTCTTTCGATGTAATGTATAATATTTGAGCGATGCAGAGCCCTGCTTAAGCCCTGCTGATGCTTGTTAGTCATTTTACTAGGTTGTAGGTTATGCCTTTAGTCAGCTATTTATTTTAGCTCTTCTGCTCTTCAACTCTTTGGCTCACAGTCAATGCTCATTTATTGCGATAAATCAAATTTAGGATCATTTTATATACCATTTATTTTGTACAGAGAAGCCCTTACAGAGATTTAGAGGCTACAAAGACGGATTTGTTAGTTGGTAGGATCTATCTATGTAGTTCTACATTCAACATTGTAAGTTTTAAGTGAGAGACAAATTCGGTTTCCTTTGCAGGAAGCTTAATCGCTTCGTTTCGATTATTTTACTTATGGCAAGGCCTCACCCACTTCAAACGACTGCCGATGCGATCAATGCGGTGCCATGTCGATGAATCAACTTGATTCTTCTACACTGTTAAGGTTAGATCCAATAATGAAATTAACTATGTATGTATAATATATCTTCAATCATACTTGATAAATTCCTAACTACCCTTCGACATTGATGGTTAGCTACAGTTGCTACAGGTTATTTAGTTATTTCATTCATTCGGTTGACCGTTTGACTTTAGCGTAGGTTCCTATTTTTTTAAAGTTTTTACGTGTTACTATCAACTATCGAGTAAGCACATCTCCGCCTATACTAATTATAATCTATATCGCTAAATAAGAGATTACTTTGCAATTTTACTCCCGATTCGATTGAATTGAACAAAACAGTAGGCAGTTAGGTTAGGTGGTTGGGTCGTTAGGTGATCCCTGAATGGTGTTAATGCGAATCTGTAATCGACGCTATCGTCTATGTCTATTAAGGAATAAGGCACATCCAAGAAGTCAAACTAAAAGTCAAGTCAGGCATGTTCGATTCGATACAAAATTACAGTAATAAAAAAATCAATTTAAAAAGTGAGGGTCAGGTCATTCAATGATTCAAAATGATTCAGTGGGAAAGGAATATAGCAATTTAATAGTGCCTGAGTTATTGCGTTAATAATGTATTAAATGATTTTGATTAAATTAAAAACTAAAGGTGGGAACGCGCACAGTCTACTTGTTATGGGGAAATCAAGAGGAAAAATCTGCAGGGGACAAAATCTATCGCGCCCAGGTCAGCGGTCCATCGTCTGTCCAACGTCCAACTGATACTAGAAGACCAGTCAAGTTCATCTCGCTCAAACCTACCTACCTAGGTAAGTTCGTAGTTCGTAGGTTAGGTAGTAGGTACTTTACAATTACTACCTATGTGAGATGTTTGTGTACAACAATAAAAATCATCATCATAATACACTTTGCTTTCAGCTGGATATTGGATGGATGATGGTGATGATGGCAATAGTTGAATACTGAAGATCTGAATCTGAATGTGAATCTGTAATAAGCGACGAAGATTACATTTCTGAATGGCAGTTTCCTCACGTACTTGATTGTCGACGTACCCAGGTATGTACTTTCTAAGGTGAGGTAGGCAAAAGGCAAGGCAGTATCCATCTCTAAAGAAGGAAGGGAAGATGCTTTAAGGAATAAGGAATTGACGATGCGCTTTTTGATTAAGTGTTTAATACATAATAATAATAATAATATCATGTGAAATGCTGGCTTTGTTTCTCTCTATCTGTTGTTCCTTCATCTAACAACAAGTTTAAATTCTAAAAATTTTATTTTGTATTCCAGTATTGTAGGACGAGTGGAGCATGAACCGAAACCAAAAACCAAAAGACGAATCCAACCAAACAACCACAACGAAACGAACGATTCACCTGCAGTCTGTAGGTTATATAAATGTACTGTATATTTTTATTCAACAATTTTTATTTTTAAGCTATATAGGTACCTATGTTGTAAGTGAATACTGTGGAGATTATTGCTAGCCTAGCTTATACAATAGTAATAGTGAACGATTTAAGAAAAATAAGGATCCCTTTAATACTGGAGGATCGACCAACCAAGGAAGGAGCCTTCCTAGTCAGTCAGTAATGTAACCTGTTGGTAGAGAGAAATAGAAAAAAAGATGAGAAAGGGGACCTCCTGGAGATAGACAAAACCGAAGGCTTCAACTTTTTCAACGTCTCAAAACCTTCTACAAAGTATTACTGACTGTAGTGTAACTCATACACACACATCTAAGGACAAATAGATATAAATAACGAGATTCAGATCAGTCCAATGAATACCAAAACCAAAGTATAGGCCATATTGTGTACCTTATTAAAGAATATAGAATATAGTTAATCGTTATAGTAAGTTTATGTGAAACACTCAGGATATGATAATTCATAATTTATAATATAATTCCTGACCTCCAATCATTCAAGAGATAATAAAAGAGTACCCTCAACAACAATGTTTTTCTACCTACTACTTACAACACGTATGATGTATCTAAAAATCTAAACCTACATTTTATTTCAATGTTCTATCCAATCTAAAAGTCAAAAGATCTTAAACTGCGTTTTTTATATTTTTTTTCATCAACAAACACCCACGTCGATCGAACAAAACATTTACTATTTAGCATTTAAGACACAACATCAATGCAATAAATACATAACTAAGGAAGGGGATAGTAAAAGTTAAAGCAGTGTCTGAGAGTAAAAGTATTTAGAAAGTATTTAATAAAATATTATATGCAGTTTTGTACTTCCAGATTTTCCGGCTTTGATCTTTTACTGAGAACTAAAAACTTGCCTTACTTCATACTTACAAACTCGTACCAGTACAATTTTTGAATTAATTACGACATACAACTTACCACTACAATTAGAAAACCAACAATTGACAGCAATTAATAACCACAATTATTATAAATACGATACGCTGCTTAATATTTATTTATGCAGAAGCTGTAATTACTGATTAGTGATTAATTACGCTTATAGATTTGAAAAATCAGTTTAAAAAAAGACATTTTTGATTTTACCTTGACACGATCCAATTTGTACAAATCCTAAGAGAGAAACCGTCAATAAAATCACAATCACTGGAAGTCTACTAGCTACAAATGAGTTCATTCCCAATCCGGTTCCGGTACCGTTTTTCACTCCCAAAGTTCCTTTACACTTCTCACAATCCAGCGTCGCTGAAACGGTCGACGCCTTACCGGCTCGCTTTAATCCAATTTTTTCCATTTTGGAAGTAGTCTAGGTCATAGGTTAAATGTAGGTACTATTTACCCCGAATTTCTCCGATTACGATTACGAAAATCACGCCTTTATGCTGTCATTTTAATAATCTTACATCGTTCAACTCACTCTCATGTGCAAAAACAACTTCAAACTTAGAAACAGCCATCAACTGGCAAAAAGACACTGTCAACTGTTTAAAATTCAAAGTGTTTCCAGTCAATCAGTGACCAGTGATAATCCCAACACAGACACTACACACAATCAGTCCGTCTCGTTCGACACACAGATGACAGACAATACGAACATCAATAAATAAATAATATTGATTTTTATTTTGTTACAGATAAAAAATGATGAAACAATAACTGATAGGCAGCCCAGGAATTGTGGCAACGGCCTTAGTAGCTTCAGTAATACTTACTGAAGTTTTAATCGAGTCAATATTTGAGACTTAATCTGTAATTAAAGTCGATTCAACACAAATCCAGAATCCAGCCAAGGCACGTGGCAAGACAGTAGACTGATCAAAAGAACGTGGAGCTCCTCTTCCTTCTGTCCTTCACGTCAGACTGAAGATGTTGGCAGGCTGCTCAGTCAGCTAAATACAAAATATTCAATGAAGGGAATAGAAAGGAAGCTGCAAGACACCCGACGCCCGACGTACGTCGATGCAATCCACCCGACGATATTCGAAAACAGTGCAATCCAC
>JAQFZC010007990.1:0-10629 GCA_034695205.1 Dicyrtoma fusca | reverse complement strand
TCCTCACCCACAGTGACTGGTTGAGTCAGGTTGTATGGACAAATGTCAAATCGACCCAATGAATAATTTATTTTTTTTAAAATATGGCAACACATTTTACGGAATAAAGACCAAACTCTGTTGAGTTCACCATAAAAGGAATGGCACACTAAAAAATGTTTAAAGCATGCAAAAGGGTTCTTAGCAATTTGTGCGGGAATTCTATAAATTATCAAAGGCAACCAATCACATAAACCATTATGCCGCTATTATTTGGAGCTTCACTTATCTTCCGTCGAAGCTGTAGAACTTAAGTACTACTACTACAAAGAGATCATAGCGACCAAAATTTAATTTACTGCATGCGTAAAATAATATAAGTAATAGAAAATAAAACGACTAAAAAAACATTTAAACCCAAACAATTAGAAATTTTAATTTCAATAATAAACCAACAAGTAGCCGATACCCTAATGAGCTGTATGTTTTTATACAGTCATTATTAAAGATACATACTATTTGCTGTTTCTTGGCATAACAAGAACTTTTGTAATTGAATGCCCTATATTTCTTCATATATGGGTTAGAGCACATTGTTCGTAAAAAAACGGTCGCTTGAGGCATTCGTAGGCTTTGCAGTAATAATGTAAAGTCCAGTTAACCCAAATTCGCTCAGTGCCGCGAGCATTTTCGGTTGTCAAACAAACTGTCACCACTAAACGATTCTTTGAATTCTGATGACGTTCAGTCCGTCAAGATGTCTTGTTATTCTGTAGGTGGTACAACACCTTTTCCCAATCTTGAATGTTTTCTATTTTCATTTTTCATTTTTAAAACGCACTACAAAATAAAAGATTACATTTAGTTCACATTTGATAATCATGCAAAAATAACACGCAAGCGCAACCGTAAGACAAACATTTTTAAACTACTCTGAACGTATAAGTAAATAATGCAAACTGACTACTGTCAACTAGATTGTGTGGAGCCGAGCCTGCTAAAATTGAAAATGCAATATTAAATACCTACAACAGGACTTGTTCAAGTTTACAATAAATATCGCAATTGTTGCCGTTTTAAGTTATTTTTCTTGATTGTAGACTGTGTAGGCAATCGTCATTCAATAGTAGGTAGTTTTAAGTTTGATCAATAAACGTGCCAACATTAGTTCAAAATATACGTTTGTATTTTTCTTTAGATGAGCTAATAGGAAGGGTAAAACTCTATAAACAAATTTTGTGGGTTTTACGCAGTGTTTATTGAGATTATATTGCTTGGCTAAAATAAGTATACACTCAATACGTAGCGGTTAGTTCTGGTTAGGCTGATGTTGTTTATTTATTCGCAGTGTGTCAGGATGCTGCAAGTTTTAAAAATCCATAGTGTGCAAGAAATGTCCATTTAGTAACATTAAATCTTATCATTATGTACTTTGAATGTTCAAATTTTATATTATTGATGAGTACTGCTGTAGAGAAACAGTAAATGCAAACTCGTTAATTTTAGCGTTTATGTAGAAACTTGAACCATAATCTACTTTAGTATTTTAATAAAGAATTAACAAATTCTATTTTAACAAACGGACGAATTAGCCATTTATGGGCTTTGCAGTAATAATGTGTAGTCCAGTTCACCCGAGTAACCTCACCGCCTCACACAAAACACTCTCCGCTGTCCAAAAAAACGTCATCGCTGCATGATTCTTTATATTCCGATGACGAGTCACCTTGAATACGTACAGCATTCCCCTCCTCTCCTGCATTGTTTTGGTTTTTATTCTCCATTCTTAAAATGCAATTATTAATAATAAATCATAATAAGACGTAGCAATTAAGCGCAGTTATGTAATTATTTAAAAATAACATGTAAGCATGAGCGATAGACGATGGTAAAAAGTTATAAACGAGAAAATGGTAAAACATTAGGAACTAGCCTATACTGATCAATAAGTAAAATAGACAGTTCTGTTAACTAGGTTATTGGTTGCTTAACAGTAATAATAATTTAACCGCAAATCAAACGTAGTGATAATAAATATTTTAGATACCTCGATTTAACCTGTGTACTTGAATGACAGAACTTCTCCAATATGATTTGATGCTAGGTTTTGTTCTTTCTAATGGCATTAGCAAAACCCGACTGTCGCATCTTTACCGCTGGACGTAAGGAAGACTTGAAGTGCTTTAAGAAGTTTCAAACAATACTATTAAACTAAAATCTCACTCGTAGTATTACTCAAGAAATATCAAAACAACCACTTTAGCACAACCCGTGCTAACATTCTGTTATATGTAATTCACATCGTAGGAGCTTGTGCGGCAAAAGCAGATCCAAAGTATACGTCTTGTTTATTCATTAATCTTGTGATGAAAAACGCATACAAAATTGGATTTTCAGGCTGTATGTACAACAGTGAGCGTCGGTGCTTAGTTAGTCTCTTAAATAAAATAAAATCTTTTATAAAATTATTTTAGGTTCGAGTAATCGCAGAATTGAACAGTATCTTAATTCAAGTGCTGTACTTGCACAAACGACTAAAATTCCGCTACGTAGTAACAGGATATCATTCTTAAATTTGCCTCCCATATAATCATAACGATACAGTCAGAATCAGAAAAATGAACATCGAGCACGTTATCACACTGCACATGGATTCGAGAAAGGACTAAGGGTATACACATTATTAATGTTTCCTCGTTTGTAGTACTCTACCTCTCCCATCTAAGTGACCATATGGAATTTGTATGCCAATTAGTAAAATAAGAGTCGCTCCCACTCGTTATTGAAGACATTAGTAATATATTGTCCCACAATGAGTAGTACAAATGTTTTCTACCAAGCGTAGCATTAGCAACGAGATACAGCATAATTATTCTGGGCGACGCCTAATGGTAGTGTATATCTTCGTGCAGGCGGCAAGAATAAATGACGATTTATTGCACGTACGTTTAGATTCTTATTTCACCACTGTTCGCTCAAGCAGAATCAAGGACCAGACCGTCAATTATTTAATATGTGGACATGACTCAATAATTGCCTGTTAATGTTTACGCACTTTACGTGGCAAGAATGTTGTTGAATAATAAAGCAGTTATTGAATTTATTATTCATATAAAAATGTGTAGTTTTGTAATTAATAGTAACATTGCTCTAGGTATAGCATTGTTGACTAAAAAAATCATCTATCCCAACAAATATCATAAATCAAATTTTTCAATGTGCATAAAATAAAATCTTGTTAAAATTATTTTAACTTTTATACTTTTGGAGAAACCAATTTCATTAGTTGCCCTCTCCGTCTTTTAGTATTATAGGCAACTGCTAAAGACGGAAGGTTCTTAAAAAATATAATAAGTTGTCATTTATTTACTATCCTCTTATTGCCCAAATTAACAATAAGTAATAATCAGAGTCAATAATTACAAGCAAAGCGTACCAGAAGAAGAGGATCAAAATTCTCTCTTCAGTTTGAGCCTCGCACCTGTAATTGTTTACGTGTTGCTGACTCAAAGCACTTCTCTACCCAAGCCTACAGATTGCTTTTTAGTTACAGATATCTCGTTGATAGTAATTGTACACATACGATCGTATTTATTATGTTCAACACGGAGTCGCTTGACACCTGGTTTTAAATAAAGTTGATTCTCTATTGCATGATATTTATTTTAAAAATTTGTTTTTTCACACGTTTTTCAATTCCCTTTCTGATTTACTATTTTGCAACTAATGTTGACTACACTTGCTATCAATTTGTTAATTTTGAGCTCAACTTTTTAAATAAATAACTGGCTCTGCTGAGAGGCAAATAATTGTTTGCTTTTTAGACTTGTTTTAAAAGAATCTCTACGCAAACTTCAAGAAGCCTCTAAGAACGTAGAGGCACACAATATTATTTTGTAGTTTTCTATTCTCATTCATAAGTCGCCATACGGCATTTTCATGCCAATTAGTAAGGTTAGAGTCTCACTCAGTACTTTGAAACATCAGAATTGTATTGTCCTTACTGAGTAGCTCAGAAAGTTTAAAAAGTATTGGTAAGTACATACATTTTCTGCCAAAGGTAGCACAAGCAACGGGATACAGCGTAATTTATGTAATAGGACCACACTAGGCAGTGCCTATTGTTAGTGTATATTTTTGTGCAGGCCGCAATCATAAATGACGAGCTATTGTACGTACCTGTTGATTTTAATTTTACTAGTGTTTACGCAAGCAGAATGAAGACCCAGGTTGCGTCATTAATTTAGGATATGGACAAGACTTGTGGTGAAGTTACCGAAATTATTACACTGCACTCATTACTATAAAATAAATGCTGTATTAATGTTGCCGACTTACATTCATTACATATACCATACGGTAATAAAATATCTTCAGCGTAGTTAAATCAGTATACAGGCACACACCTTACATGTGAAATCTTTCTTGCGCTGCTGCTGAAACTCCTACCGGGGTCGTTTAGGCTCATTGAGTTCTAAAAAGTACACCCAGAAAATAATTTATAAAAAAAGTACATAAATAACGTATTCACGTAATAACATAAACTACCTTTATTTAATTGCGGTCTGAACAAAACACTGTTACCTTGTCTCGAATACTTCTAACGTGGATTGAAGATCTGTCTGCTCGTACATGACCTGCGGTCCTTTCTAAGTCTCAATTCCTACTTACAAAAATGAAAAGTAAAGTACTAAATGCTACAAAAAGTATGTCCATGACGTTTTAAGAAAAACCAAAACTAATTGAAAAAATTGTAACTATAATTTAATTATCTGTGAATTTACAAGATCTTTCTGCCTGTATTCTGTATGGGTAGTTAAGAAGACTTGACGGGTTAATGGTTCCAATTCTGCAACAAGTACTGGGTGGAATATTCCATTTATTCTACCACGCAAGGCAGCACCTATTGATAATGTATATTGTTGTACGGGCGGCAAGCATAAATGACAAAGTAGTGCACATACTTGTAGATTCTAATTTTAACAGTGTTTACTCATGCAGAACCACGGATAAGTTTGCGTCATTAATTTAGAACATTTACAAGGCTTGTTAATGGATGAATAACGTTTACACATTTTACGTTGCAGGAATCCTTATAGTTGAATAGTAAAGCAAATATGAACTGCTTTAAGTTGAACTTCAAACTTTTTGAAACAGCTTACGTCGTCAACAAATATGATTTGAGCTTAAAACAGTTTCCAGCAAATCAGTGACAGGTGGCCAGCCCAAATGACGAGCTATTGCACGTACTTGTAAATTCGTTCTTTAAAAGTGTATCAGTGTTTACTGAACCAGTATTAAAGACCAGATTGTGTCACTAACATAAGATACTGACAAGACTCGTCAATTGCCTAATAACGTTTACGCACTTTACGTAGCAGAAACAATTGTTGTTGGATAGTAAAGCAGTTATCAGCACAAGCATATACAAATGAGCAATTTTATAAATAAACGTGAAATCGCGGTTTAGCAGCAGTAGTACTGTACCTAAATTAGCTTGACCTAAGTCTAAACAATGAATTAGCTAGTGTGGCAAGGTAACTAAATGGACTCCAGTTTATTTGGAATATTGAACAAGCAACAATTCAGTACAACTACCAAACTTGATTTGCGTAAATTACAAGATCAATTTAAAAATTTGAAAAACACGCAATAATTACATCGTATGCTTATTGATATTTTAGTTACACTATATGGTGTTGTGCATAATCCACAAGGAAATATCTGCAGTTTCGGGGGGGGGGATCATGGTTAGTCAAGTTACTCAATTTTTTTCAGTATCAGGGCTTCATAAGGATAGTAATGTAGTTTGGGTGATACAATAGCTTCAGTGCTAACTAGTTGCATTCATAGATAACGTTATTACATTCATTGCAGTAATTGCAATATTGGTAATGCTGAGTCATTGAATGTTTGGGTAATATAAGTATCTCATATTTGAATAAAGACTAACTACAGTAAGGTACCTATTACTTGCTAATTAATAATTGTATTAATATATATAGACCGCTCTAATCGTTCTATGGGGAATATATTAATTTAGTTAGAATATTTCCTGTAGATTGTACTTTGTAAAAATGTGTTGTAAGTTACTTTATATTTGCCTGAGCTGTACACATATACCTAGTGACAAAACGTTGCTTTGTAAAGGTACGACCAAGCTTATTACGACCGGAGTGGTCCTCCTTAGGCTGCTGCTGGATATCCATCATCAGTTGTTTTTCCGGTTTAAACCCTACAAATTCATTTAAATATATTTTAAAGTATACTAGACTGCTTGATTATTATTCAGTAACAAAAAACCTATTTACTAACTTGTGTCGTGTGCTACAATCTAGTCAATATGACAGATAACGTTTTAAAAATAAGTACAGGGTACATACTAAATAATATTAGCAAGCAAAAAGAAAAAGTACCGCCTATGTAGTCTGTTTTAGGTACTAACTCCTGTTTATATTACTCTTTCAATTTGATTTAAAGGTATGCTGTATATAACTATTAACACAATCCATTAGTTGCCCATTCTCATGACAACAATACTTTTAAAACTGTGTTTTTTTGTGTGAAGTTTGAAATCAAAACGTTTGAATTTAAAACGTCTTACTAGCATTACTCTCAACTAAATTTATTTGAACACCCATTTTAGCGCATAAACTACAACGGTTCTGTTCTATGTAATTTCCTGTTTGTATTCTAATATTTGTTGTGACTTCAGATCTTGAGGGAAAGTTTTATTGGCATGCTAATCTCTTGCTCGAAAAGCCATAGACAAACGAAATCAGCAGAAACTATAAAACACGGTGGACGTTGGTGTCTACTTGGTCGTCGTTTAATTAGAATAAAAGGAAATATACAATTATTCACGGCTCAAAAATCACCAAACAGTATCTACATTTGTGGTACCTTAAAACTATACATAAGGTCAGAATCCTGCGCTTCAACAACAAGATTAACCGAGTAGAGTAACATTCTTTAATTTGTTGGTGATATAAGCATTATGATGCAGTCTGATGCACAAACAATGAACTGTGATCATGTTGAATTGCTGAACGGGGATTCAAGGAATACCAAGAAGTCAAAGAAGCCACACATTATTGTCTTCATAATGCATTTACGTATGAATTAGTTTTGGGACGCACCCACTTATAATTTAAAACTTTGAAAAAAAAGTTCGACAGGGATGGAATACAAGCTTTAATATGTACGTTGTTAGGGAAAACACAAAAAATGCGATATTTTGGATGTGGCTACAAATAGAAGGCCAGAAATCTGACAAAACAAACGCTATATTGTGGATATTGGCAAAATACAATAGTAATTCTATTTTGATTTTTTCCAAACGTGCAATAAGGCGTGCCAGGGAGTAAAATTAGAAACCAGATTAAGTATTGGAGGGTTAAATATTTAACGGGTTCTTGGAATCAGTTTGGTGGGTCTCGTTTTGAGTTGCACTGTAATCACTCGGTATCCTTCAATAAAATGCGTGTACATATATTCTGTGTAAGTAGGAAAACTAATACCTATACCTACATGATTAATAAATGTTAATATCTACCTGCATAATAAAAACTGTAATAAATATAAAGTCGTCGTAAATATATTGCTACATAAGAGGTGGACTTTTTAACTAAATACATATCTAATTAGGAATTTTTGGCATTTACATTTCAATTTCATTTGTGCTGACCCGCCGCGCCTGAACGCCGTTTTAACCCTTGGCTTTCGAACTTGTAAGTTGCACTATATTTATGAATGATTGAATATAACTATTATTAAAACTGAATCATTTTAATCAATTTCAATATCAATAAAATAAAAAATATTACAAAAAAGTATAAGCTGCCCTGTCTGCACATAGTTTGAAAGCAATCTGTTCATTTCCCGCCACTATTCTATAACCAATTAGTTAAAACAAGACGTAATATAAAGTGCGACCAATTCACCAATTCATTTGTTGTTGAAACTATTTGCAAAATAGTAGTTTGCAATTACAAAAGCAAAATAGCAGAAATAAAAAATATTTATTCCATGAAAATAAAATTTCCTTCCTTTCCTTGTAACGAGTTTATTTTTTGCGATTCATTTGTTACAGTAATAAAAACAAGCGATCTGACATACATATGCTAATTCAAACTATTCAGAAAGCGTCTTTTTACAATACAGATGTTTCTATATTATTTTAATAAATAGTAACTTAATTATACAGCAAATTGCATCATTACAATTATACTGTAATTATATCCCTCGAAAATTTAAATATACCAGTCAGTACTTATATACAAAAGCAAAGACGTTTCCAGACAAATAAAATGTTGTGCATCGTTTGTGCAATTTTTCCTTCAATAAAGACAGATGATGCCATTCAAGTCAAAACTTGATAATAAATGTAATTATGCAATTGCCATTTGATTATATGGTAGTTGTACAGGATTTGGAAGAATATATTTACGCTAGAATTTCTCACTTTTTCCTGTATAAAAAATTTAAATAGTTTTATTATAAATAAAAAGGTCAAAAGGTCGGTCGTACGTTCACGTTTTTATTGCAATGTGTAAACCATTCCTTTTTTTTATTAAAATTAATTATTTGTCACTGTCACATGTCAACCATGTGGCGCCGGTAATGACCCATTGACCCCCTGAAGCAAAGCATGTATTTGTGTTATTGTCACTATTTTCTTGCAAAATGTCTTGTCACTCATCATCAGAGATGCTATTCATGGAAAATTTCAGTTTGTAAAAAAAATGGTAATCTTGCACAGGGAAAAATGTAGACTATTTAATACTCATTGCAATTTTTTATTTTGTGTGCAAAATGTTGCAATTTGCAATGCTAAAGCGTATAATCTAATTTACGCAACTTAAAAACTCTGTACTAACTTTATGAATAATGTGTCAGTATTATTTATTAACTTAAAGTGTTTTCCCTCATTTCGTCTGCTGTCTGTATTCAGATAGTGAGATTGTGAAAAAAGTAATTATTATTATTGCATCTTATGGCGCCGGTTGCCTTCCCTTGACTTTTCGCTTCACTATTTAACCCACAATTAGCTAACTGTGATTCCGTAAACGAAGCGGAAATTTTTTAGTGTAAACACATGTGAATCTAATTTATTTGGCAGTAATGACTAACGATATATAGTGGACTAAGAAGCAAAATGGGGTATCTAATTTTCAAACATCAAAATGTGTAAATATTTTAGCATTTTGAAATTTTTCAAAAACATACAAATAGGATTTTTTACACCTTTTCGAAAATGCGAGGACCGGAGATTTTGTATCGTTTCAAAATCAAGTATATAGGACATTTAGTATCTTATCAAAAAGATGTAAATAGTACATTTTTCATCTTTTCAAAATCATGAAATTAGTATGATTTACAGCTGAAAATAATTTAAATTGAACATGTTGCACCTATTCCAAAACGTGTAAATGGAACATTTGGCATCTTTTTAAAAACGTGTAAATGGGACTTTTTGCACCTTTTTAAAATAGTGTAAATGGGACTTTTTGCATCGTTTCAAAATAGTGTAAATGCGACTTTTTGAACCGTTTCAAATTAGTGTAAATGGGACTTTTTGAACCGTTTCAAATTAGTGTAAATGGGACTTTTTCCACCGTTTCAAAATAGTGCAAATAGGACTTTTTGTACCGTTTCAAAATATTGTAAATGGGACTTTTTGCACCTTTACAAAATATTGTAAATCGGACTTTATGCAACTTTTCAAAATAGTGTAAATGGGACTTTTTGCACCGTTTCAAAATGGTGTAAATGGGACTTTTTGCACCTTTTCAAAATAGTCTAAATCGAGTTTTTAGCATCTTTTTAAAAACGGCTTCTTCAAATATCCTTTCAAAATTACTTCGAAGGTTCAATTTAAAACTGCTAGACATTTTTGTTAAATTATTTTGTGGAAATTATTTTCCACAATTTCCTCAAGTACCTTTTTATAACCAAATGTGTATCATTGCTTCTTCCTCCTCAAAACGCAGCTCGGTTGACTGCCGCTGATAATGTATTAATTGCAAATACACACAAGTTTCATTCATGCTGTTATCCATGAGGAAATCTGGAAATTAGCTCTCAACATAAATACATACAATAAATAACTATTATGAATGATGTGATAAACGAACCTCCTGTGACGTTCCATCGCGTGAGCTCAATGTTAGTAAGCAATTTGCAACCACACATTTACCTACAGCGTAGTATTCAGTAAATTGCATCCTAGTACATAGATACACCAGTATTAGCATAAAATACATAGACTACAACCATATATCGTAGGTGAGGAAGCAATGTGGAGTAAGTTTCGCCTCCCATTAATAAAATTTTGACCAAATTCCCATCAATTAACTTTATACCTGGGACTGTGTGAATACCACTTATAATTTTCTTTAGATGCATAAAAATACGGTTCGCGCTTTAAAAAAATTGTTATTTACCCTTTCCAAAAATAGTAAAATCCCAATATTACACCTTTTCAAAAGTAGTCAAACTGTTATTCCGATATTTCAAAAGTAGTCAAACTGTTATTCCGATATTTCAAAAGTAGTCAACCTGCAATTTGTATTTTTCAAAAATAGTAGAATTCCTATTTTATACCTTTTCAAAAGTAGTCAAACTGTTATTCCGATATTTCAAAAGTAG
>JAQFZC010007989.1:0-10630 GCA_034695205.1 Dicyrtoma fusca | reverse complement strand
CGCATAATGTTGCATAATTCGAGATCATAAAATGCATAATTTGAAGATTTTTCATTGCATAATCTGGGTTGCGTTATTCATTAGTTCTACATTTTTTATAATTTATTATAATTAGACATTTAAGCCAGCCAGTTGTACAGCTCTGGATGAAGCTTGACAGGTGTAATTTTTATAGAAGTGAAGGGCAAAACCTAAAAGTGACCGATAATTTAGAACTTGAAATTTAATAATATACATAAAAATATTTAATTATATTATAACGAATATGTTACATCTCAGCACAAAAAGTACGACTTTACAAAAGTGGTCTAATAAAAAGTCTACTACTACTACCTGCAATACAACAGATTAAAATAAAATACTACAGTCAACAGTCTAGAGTGTACAAAGTAATGAAAGTACCTTTAGAAAACATAGTAATCAGTATAATAAAAGCTGAAATTTCACAGTACAAAATAAATACTACTAACTATGTAAGTACGTGTTTTTTTAGCTTAAGTAAGTTAGTTTCTATTTAATTAATAATTATGTACATAGTTCTTTCGTTGTTTGAGTGAAAAATTGTAACACAAAATTAGACTTACGAAACACTTAGTTGCAGAATAGACAGCTTGCACTGACCACTGCCAGTTCGTTAATGTAACGCATGCACTTTTCGAAAACTGCAAAACGTGCTTTATTAATTACCTAATTTTTACTAAGATTAATTATTATAATAACTAATTAATAATTTTGTAATACTTTTTCCTCTTATTTTGTATTTACAGAGCGAATTCCTTTCCTTCCTTCCTGCGTGTCAGTGCAGTGCGTGTACCTACGTATTTAAGTTGAATTTAAGTGAAGGGTAAGCAGAGCAGAATTCAAGGATGTCTGTAACGCATTTCCTTGCAGTAGACGTCCTTGGTAATTGTCAATTATGACAAAGATGCACAGCCCTAATTAATTTTCTGTAGTATAGTCGTGTAATTGAATTGTGATCGAAATAGTACCTATGTAATTAATTGTTTATAATTATTGTAAAGATTTGATCAAGACGATGATATAGTAATCACTAGAAACTAGAATAAAATAAAATACAAATAACAAAAGAGCGAAATAAATCCGAGGGAGAACACAAAAATGAAAAGAAAGCAAATGTAGGAATTTATTACCAATTTACATTTAACTCTCTAAGTAACTAATAAATAAATTCTGTATTTACACACAGCTGGTAACAGGTACAATGTTAATTAATTCATTACTAATTACTGGGATAAAATTCAGTCTCTCTTATTATCATCACAGCCGCCCCCATTCCCATTCCGTATCCCCTCCCGCCAGCATTTCACCCAAGTGACCCAAAACGTAATCCCAAACCCCACGGTCAAAACAATAATACTAAGGAAATTAACATAAATCATAACATTCGGATTCTCCTTCACGGAACTTCCCACGATGATCGGGTAAATGGCGCTAACCAAGCCCGCACTCACAGTCACAATCGTCGAGAATCCGTTGGACACGAAAATGTATTTCTCGATGAAGGCGTAGTAGGCCGGGTAGGTGGTGGACATGGCGAAGCCCAGCAGTACCGTCCCAAACCAGAGCCACCAGGCTGAATTCTCGGCCAAAATGAGGAGAATTAAATTGGAAATTATGAGAAGGACGATGTTCCCAGTGAGGATGACGTAGGGTGGGATTTTGAGGACGAGGAGGATCCCCAGGGCACGACCGGTGCAGTAGGAGATAGTGCAAGCGAATAATAGTTGGGCCCCTTGAGCTTCCGTAAAGGCAACTTTGGAGTAGACCGCAAATGTGGGGAGGAATTGCATCGAGCAAAGTTCGAGGCCAGAATAGGATGCGATGCAGCAGCAGGATAAAAAGATTAACATAATCCTTCGCCATTTCTCCGTCGCTAATTGTTGGAGGGGCGTTAGATGGACTTCTTCAGAATCCTCCAGCTCTGTTGCTGTTGTTGATTGTTGACTGTTGGGGTCGACTTCATTATTATCTGAATCCAAAAGTCGCTCTGTGTCCACATTGCAGGATCCAATTAATGAAACTCTCATGTGACCCCGACCTCGCCATCGGAAAAGTCGCTTGAAATTGAAGGTGAAGACAAATAGGAGCACCTGGACGATGACAGCGATGGTCGCTAAAGCACCTGCGATACAAAATGGGATGTAGAGCTTCGAATCGGATTGAGTGCCATTCGAGTTCAAGATTCCTCCATTCGTCGAATCAAAATTATTGTTGGAAGAATCCATTTCCAGATCTGTCAGTGCCGGTGTCAGTGACCCTGAGACGTTGGATCCCTTGTTTTCGTCACTAAGAAAAGGGGCCAGGATGAGGGGAGGTAGCATGGTTCCAAAGGAATAGGTGAAATGCTGAGCGAGTATATAGGGCGGTGCTTCAGATCGCCAGATGTCGATAATCCATGGGATTTGAATGGCATCAGCGCCCCCACCGAAAAAACCGAGGAAGCCACCCAAAATGAAAAATTCTGTGATTCGAGTCACTTCTGGGAGAAGAAATAGGGCGATGGGAGGGAGACTGAAGATGAAAATACTCAGAATGTTACGCTGGACGAAATTAAAGAGAATTCCATCTGTTGATTATAACAAAAAAAAGTGATTACAAAATTAAAGTTAACGAAGAAATATTAGATAAAATTTACTAAGTACATAAATATGATGTTAAATTGCAGTAGTTTACATGGAGCACTTACTGAGCAAAGCACCGCAAAGGTATGACGATGTAATAACAGAAAAGACCAAAGACACTTCGGAAACGTCCGTATTAAATTTTCGACTAAATTCAATGATGCAGGGGGAGAGGAAATTAAAGCTACAGCCCTGTAAAAATCAAACAAACAACAATAATTATCAATTAAAATCGAATTAAATAGCTTACACTGTACTTACGTTAGTCAAAAATAAACGAAAGACTTACGTAGATAAAATTACAAAAATAGATGGCCATAGATATAATGAGTTTCTTCATACGAGCTTTTGACATCGGCTCAGATGAAGAGGCCCGCTCAGGTGATCGAGAGCTTCGTGGACTTCTTCGAGATATTACATTCTGTTCCTCGTCCATTGTATTTTAATAACAAAATAGTATTATTATTCTAACAATGATTACTGCTTGTCTTAAGGAATATTTTACTTTGCCGAAGTGTGGACAATTTCAAACTAGTTTTGCTATACCAAACTACCTAACGATTAAGTTTATCGAAAGAAGAAAATTTATTAAAGCAATAAATCACTGACATACAAATATGTTTGCCCTTGAGGACACAGTATACTATTTACAATATGTTTGAGAGTTGTTATTTGAGTTTGGAGTTGGCACTTTTAGTGGCTAACAGGTTTTGTAAATTTTGATCTTGGTGAGTACTTTGGATTATTCCCTAATGATATCTATGTAGAAGCCAAGAAAAAATAGTGTTAACCGCAATCGCGGTAATGTGTATAAAATCAAGGTACTATCACAATTCACAATGCTTCTTCGAATTCGACATACATTTAGCTAATTACTAAGCCCGCAAAAAATAAAATATTTTAAAGCTTTAACACACGTAAAACTACTCGTACTTTTACACAGTTATATTATAATACTAAACTAATTATTTTGTATTAACAGTTTCAAGTAATAATAATTATATTAATACTCGCATAATACAATTAATACCAAAAAAATATATTACTAAGACTTCTCTTGAATAAAAATAATCTTGTAAATAATAACGGAAAAATAATGCTGACAATGTGGATGGTTGCTGGTTAGGCCTAATTCAAAAATCTATTTTCAATAAAACTAATAATAATTATTATTCTTTCCAAGATTCTGATTCTGGTGTTGTAAGGAGCAATACTTATTACCTACCATGCCCAACAGTCCAGCTGTGAGCCATGTCACCACCTCACCACTTTACACTGGTAAACAGATCACACAAAAAATAATTTATAAAACACACAATAACTAAAGTACTAGATTTAATACTTACAACTTATGATTATAACCGATATTAAAAAAAATAACAGTTCAATGTACAAAACAATTAGGAACCATCAAAAATCACAAATACAGATCTCAGAAACACATTTACCATTAAACCTAACTTACAACTAATACTACACTATTTAATACCGATTCTTCCTTAATACTAGATAACTGATAATGATAATAGTTCCTAATGTTGAATGTTAACTTCGCTTTTCATTCAGTATTAACCAGCTGATAATAGTTCTTCAACGATGCAGTAGACTGTCAATATTTATTTTACGTTCAATCTTCTACTTGACTTCCAAGAGCATCCGGCTTGAATCTTGAACAATGCAATGGTGATCTAGTAAAATTTGATAATAATTTTTTATAAGCCAAATATTGAATGAAATGAATTTGATACTAATAGTTTTATCTACAATATGTGTTTTTTATTATTTATTTTATTACTCCATAGTCCATACCAGTATCAATATCAACGTGCTGTTCCATGTATCGACGATCACCGAGGCGTAAAGTATAACCTCCCCCAAAAAAAAGTCAAGGTCAAAGAACCAACTGATTAAAAAATACAGCCCAAAGCACCAACACCAACCACAACTGAACGAACTGCAGTGTAAAAAGAGTAAAAACTGTAATACTATAAATTCACCGAAGCTGAAAGTACCTACAACCTACAGTTGACAGTAATCATTTTTCTTTGATCAATACCACAACGACACGACTAACTAGTAAAACATGTTGCACACGACTGCATAATTGGACTTTTAACTGCTCAACACTTCATTTAAGCTACTAACGATGATATAAAATATATAGTTAATATTGATAGGGAATTAAATATAAATGCGAAAGTGTGATACTGACAAAAATTGAAGCCAAAACAGCTGAGTTGGCAGTGGCAGGCAGTTGGCAGGCAGCTACGAAAAAAGTGCTGCTGTTGCCATTCACTGGACTAGTAGCACTGAACTGATCGTGAGTCACTGAATAGCAGCGAATAGAATAGCGAATTAATTCCAGTGCAGCCCTGCCCTGCCCTAGTCTAGTCTGCCTTGACTATCGACTAGACTTTTTCGCTTTTGTAGCGTGGGAGGTTTGAATCGACTAGACTAGCAAAATGCCCAGAGCCCAGAGAAGAAAATGACTAGACTAGTCTAGTCACTATTTTCCCTATGTTAAGAGACGGCTTACCAGCTGGCTAGACTAGACTTAACTAGACTAGCATGGGGCTTTGCGTTGGCTAGACTAGACTAGCTGCCTTCGATTTTACGCGACTAAACTTGACTTGACTAGCCAATTGCAGGTAGTAGGTTCTACATTGCAAAAAGTTGCTAAATTCTGGCTGGAACTGTTTTTTTTCTTTCTTCCTACTCAATGCAACAATTAGAATTTAATTTAAACAAAAAGCAAAACGATACTTTAAAAAACGCATAAAAAATAAAATGTTAAACATGTGTAGTAGCATGTTGCAAAGGAAGTGTGTGTTCGTTTACAATTTTGGAACAAAAGTTGGTTTGTGTGATGTGATGTGGAATGCCGAATGTAACTACCTAATTACTAATTATTATATGAGCTGAAATTAGCAAAAAAAAAGTATGGTTTAAGCAACGAACTTTAAAATTGCGTACAAATTGATGGCTTATGCTTATGGTAAATCTAGTAAAATCTAAAAGTTATTCATTCATTCACTGCATAGTTGATAGTGGTTGGTTTTCCCCCTAAATCTTACTTATAAGTTGGTCTTCCGTTTATTATTTTCACCATTTCAGTCGTTTAGTTTTAAGTTTCACACTTGTAATTATTTTTCTGTAAGTTTCCTACATGCATCATTTTTTCCTTACCATTTTCCTTTGCTTACTTTTTGCTCATCACCAAGAATGATGCTTCGCACAGTTCGCACTAATATTCTCACTACCACCACAAGTACGTAATTTTGTAGGCGATTTATCTTAGAATGTTGACAGTTTAACTTCCTCCATAATTAATTGTGTAAGTAACTGTGCTCAACAAAAACAAGAGCGGCAGTCCAAAAGTCCATTGGACCGAAAGGCTGTACGCAAGCAACTGCTGCATGCTGTGTGATGTGCTGGGTGAATTATTAGTATTACGAACTTACGAACGAATATAAAATTATAAATAATACGAACTTCATGCCCAAAAATAAGCGCATCCCGCATCGCATCAAAATAATTGAGAGTAGGGAGGCAAATAAAAATGATTATAATTATAACTAACAAATAAGATTGTGTATGAAATGTATATTTAATATTAGTAATCTACGAACTATACAGTCTATAGTATTAACAGTATTATTTGTACAATAAATTAAAATTCATTAATATTTACTGTATTTGTAATATATTAGTTTAAAGTTTACTTTAAAAGCACAAAATAAAAGCGGAATTTTTACGGAAGTTTAAATTCCTCATGGCAAGAGAGACAAAAGATAAAATTTAGTCTGCTGACGATGACCAAAATTAAATACTGTCATTAACATTAACGGTAACTATTGGACACCGTCCTACGGACGGACTGTATAAGTACGTTGTACGTACTTAATTGTTCCGTCCAAGATGTCATTGTCACGGTCATTAGCACGACCATCACTGCCATTTAACACCAAACTGACCAAAGCTATGATTTGCTTAAGTACCCACATACAGTTTCTACGTTTTGTTGGACATGAGTTTTGACGAAGCTGTCCCTCGACTCTACAGGCAAAGTCAAAACTGAATTCACGAAAATGGAAAAATTGTTCTGTTCTATTAGTGGTGTTATACATTTTCCTCACCCAAAAACTGAAACTTAATCTTTGTCACCATCAACGGAGCAATCAACTGCCATACATGCTGTCTAGAGTGTCTAGTACTCGACATGGCACACACACAAAAATATGTTACAAAAAATTGAGGCACTTAATTACACTTGAGAGCTCGGAAATGCGTTTGATTATATCACCCCAAAAAAAACAAAAGAAAATTGCTTTAGCCCGTGTGCATTCTTGAAGCAATTTCTGCAGCGTGGAATGGCATGAATATCGTGGGTGAAGTATAACATTGTTGCGTGCGTCCAGCCACCTCTAAGCAAGATTTTTTGCGGTATTTCTGCGTCCCGTAAGTATCCTTTTGACGTAGGTCCCAATAGTAAACATTTAAGCACCAAATAAAAAAGTGCAAATACCATTTTAACTCATTCTAAAAAATGTAAAACTGGTATTTGCTCTTTGTCAAAAAAAGTAAAATCGCTATTTACACTCTTTTAAAAGCAGTAAAACTTCAACTCACACCTTTCCAAATGTAGTAAAACTGCTTTTGACACTTTGCCCCAACTATTCTGGAAATGCTATTTAAAATTCTTTTTAAAAAAGTAAAACTGCCATTTACACTTTTAAAGAAAAAATAAAACTGCTCTTTACGCTTTCCAAAAACATTAAAATTACAATTTAGACTGTTGGAAAAATAATAAAATCGCTCTTTAAGCTCTTTCAAACACACTTAAACTGCTCTTTACACTTTTTGAAAAACCATGCAGCTCTTTGCACTTTTTGAAAAAGACTAAAACTGCGCTGTATTTACCCTTTTCAAAAACAGAAAACCGTCTATTTATACTTTCCAAACCAGTAAAACTGCTCTTTACACCTTTTAAAAAGCAGTAAAACTGCTCTTTACACTTTTACAAAAGCTGTAAAACTGCCTTTATCACTTTTCCAAAACCAATTATACCACTATTTACACTTTCCAACAAGAGTAAAAATGCCGTTTACATTTTAAAAAATTGTGTAAAAATGATATTTACACATTTGAAAATTACCCAGATAACAGTTTGGTTTTTGGGACTTGGAAAAAAAATTCCCAATGTGTTTTTGTACCTAAGCGAGGACTGGACTTATGAGCCAGCTACATAATACACAATGCTTCTGTACCGACGATTTATTTGTACCTACACATTATCACATTTCTTATTTCCCATACATCACACACTACCGCTACACGGCAGCGTACTTCATACTTCATTCATATACTGATTTTAGCGGCTTCGGCTCGGCAGTCGGCCCAGGCAGTTTAATATACTGAATAATTGCTCAATTACTGTTTTGCTCTACAATGTGTCTCCGTCACGTCCCTAGTAACAATACGTAATTTAATTCTTATTAGACAAATTCAAATGTACAAAATTCTAAATACTAATACATATGCAAATTATTTCCTTCTAGTTCAGTGTACCAAATCAATTAAGTTGACTGCACTTCACTCGCTACTTACAATCAAAATATAGGTATGAGCAATAATAATAAATCACAGACACGAAATACTGTGAAAAAATGTCGAAAAAATTCCTTCAAAAATCTGGCATTTCCCCATTTGTCAAGTCAAACGTGGACCGGTACTTCCATCGCATCATCGCGCATCGTCGTAAGTCTTGTTGCATGCATGTTTTACATTATTTCTTGCTCTTGTGATTCAGTCGGTTGATTAAGTAATTAATTAATTCGTTGTTAAATCTCCGTTAGATCTTGACACTGACAGAGACGGACCACGAGTGACAAAATGACTACGTTTCCTCGAATTTGGCACCCACAAAATAAACGTATAAAAGCAAACATTTTACCGGAAATATTTCACAGTCAACCGAACCGACGAACAGTTGCCAGTCACCCGACGAGAGTGGCTGCTACCGTCAACCGTATTTTGGCTGAATTCGCACTGTCAACTATCAACTGTAACCTGAACTGTAAGAGAATTCAAAAAATTGTTTCTTTTTTTTTTTACATTGTGATTGTGATTTACAATTTTTAGATTATTTATAGTTATAAGTTATTTTATTTAAATGTAATAATTTATTGACTGGAGCTTTTTTTTGTACAAAATGTTTAGCTTCAAAACTTCGTCGGACACCATGACTCGCTGCCTGGTAAGGACTTTTAGCTAATCGTTAAAATTATTAGATTTTTAACTTCCTTTTGAAAATTTGAACGTACAGTTTGACAGTTTTGAAAAATAATGATTGTTTTTCCAGTTTTAATTCGTTTTTTAATGTTAATATCTTGTTAGTGTACTGATTAGCTATGTCTTTTGGAAAGTTTAATTTTGACTTTTTTGAAAATGTCAATATGTTGTATGTTGTTTTAAAATGCCTTTTGAAAATGCTCATTATTAGTTTTGACACTTTTTGAAAATGTTCATTATTAGTTTTGACACTTTTTGAAAATGCTCATTATTAATGTTGACACTTTTTGAAAATGTTCATTATTACATTATTAGTTTGGAATTTTTTGAAAATGTTCATTATTACATTATTAGTTTTGACACTTTTTGAAAATGCTCATTATTAGTTTTGACACTTTTTGAAAATGTTCATTATTATATAGTTTTGACACTTTTTGAAAATGCTCATTAATTATTAGGTTTGATACTTTTTGAAAACTTAAATTCTTACTTTTAACTGTTTAAAAATGTTATTTATTAGTTCTGACTTTTTTCGAACATGCTAATTACCAGTTATTGACCTTTTTGAAAAGTTAATTCGAAGTATAGACACTTTTCTAAAGCCTTATTTTCATCCTTTCTTACTTCTGAATCGGTTAGTTCAAAACTTCACTTTAATTTAGTGGTAATACGAGATGAGATCAGTTTGGTGTTGTAATGTACCTAATTAGTATTTTATTTTGTGATTCATTTTTGTGTATCTTTGTATATGTAGACGGTAGAGCTCGCCCTGGCATTTGCTGCCGTTGCGGCGTTGACCGTTGGCTCCGAAAAGCAAAAGGTTCCCAGATATATTCCTAGTCTAACAAGTGTAACCCCATCCGGAACGATTACCCCAACTCCCATTAGTCCCACATCGGTCCTGGATACAAAGTTACAATTTAAATTAAATTCTGCCAGTGAAATCAAGAATGACAGCAGCAGCACTGCCAAGTTTCCTTACCCAACATATAGTGCAGAAGCACCTTCTTATCCAGATGCTACTGGTAAAAGTACTGAAGTTGAAGATCAATCGCAATTGTTATCAGCAGAGCCCGAAGTCGGTGAATCGGGTCAACTTGAGAGTGTGACAGATCGTCGAAGACGTGGGAAGCTCCTTAAAAATATCCTGATTGCCAAAATCCCCTCACCACAAATGGGTATGGTGCTCCCAAAAGCTATTTTTACTGCAGGTGTAGCTACTAGAAATTCAGGCGGAGGTAATCGTACTTCATGATCCATGAAATACACAAACCATAGTTTATTAATTACACACTTTTATAAATAATTAACACATAAGATACACACTAACCTCCCAAAAGACCTTGATTACACTTGAAATCCCATTAACCATCATTCAAAGTTATCATTAGTGATGGAGATTCACACCTCATTTGACTATTATTGCATTTGCTAATGTTAATAACAATCATTTTTAAAGTTGCAAGTGAAATCTAAAGTCTAAACTAGTATTATGTATCATTGAAAGTAGTAATGTGGCTTTGTTTTTCAAAAACATCAAATATTCGAAATTCAAAATAATATGTAAAATTACGAATTTTCTAAACCCTGTTTGGTTTGTTCGATGTTTCAGGGGGTTGGGGAGGCGGCGGTGGATATGGTGGAGGAGGAGGCGGCGGTGGATATGGTGGAGGTGGAGGCGTCGGCGGGGGTTGGGG
>JAQFZC010007988.1:0-10631 GCA_034695205.1 Dicyrtoma fusca | reverse complement strand
GTAGAGGACCTTGGAATTGTAGATTGGGGCGGGGGTGGGGTACCCGGGGCTGGGCGGTGCTTCGTAGGAGGCGGGGCTTGGGGCGGCGTAGGATGGATAGCTGGGCGGGCTAGGCGCCGGGTAGGGCGCGTAACTTGGACTAGGCGCCGGGTAAGACTGGTAGCTGGGACCTGGCGCCGGGTAACTGGGGCTTGGAGGGGCGCCATAGGATGGATAGGCTTGCCGTCCATGTCGAGTTTTATTGCAATCGTGAGCCGCAACAGCAGCTACAACGACCACCAAACAGCACGCAATCAAAACCTACAAAGAAAAACGAGGTTATTTATTTACTATAATAATTTTATTCCAGCTAAAACACTAAAAAAAATGTAAAAAATTCTAGACGAAGGCTGGTCTAATTTAGTTAGACTAGACTCACTAGACAAGCAGACTATAGCGACTAGACTAGAGTTTTAAGTTTTTTTTAAAAACACACGGCTTCACTAGACTACCGAAATTATCCGAATAAAACTACACCTGGTTCGCCTAGTTTAAATATGAAATATTTCATACAAAGTATAATTACTAAACGGCGCTGAAGTACTTTAAATTAATAATTTGTTTACCTATTCGAGAATGGGAAACCGTGGATACAATGCTTTAGAAAAGCGCTTTTTATAGAAATTACCTAACTTTTTTTAAAGCAGTCAAAATTAGAAACAACATTTTCAAAAGCATTCAAAGTAAGAAATTACCAATTTTAAAAAGTTCAGAAATTAAAATTTTCAAAAAGATGTAAAACTAGAAATTAACACTTTTGAAATAAAGAGCGAATATGAAATATTTGTTTTGACCTCTTTGAAACGGTTATTTATCTAGTTTAACACGTTTTCGAAAAGGTGTCTTTCTTATTTTGACGTTTTTGAAAATGTTAATTTCTTGGATTGTATCTTTCGAAAATGGTAATTATTAGTTTTGATTGTTTTTGAAACGTGTAATTTCCAGTTTTTTTCTTTTTGAAAGTGCTTATTTCTTGGAATGTGTCTTTCGAAAATGTTAATTATTAGTTTTGACAATTTTGAAAAGTGCATTTGTAATATAAACACTTTTTTAAAGTAGTTTTTTCATAGTGTGTCAGTTTCGAATAGGTTATAGATTGTACTTTTTAGAATCAAAATAGTTAAGTTGGTAGGTTTCTACTACTTTATAAATATAGTATCTAGTAAACTCATGGCTTACCTTTGATAGTCGAAAGAGCAGAGGGACGCTGGAGCAGAATTGAATGAATCCACCTAAAATGGCCATCCATGTACACCCCAAAATAATTCCTTTGAAGGTCCCAGTCATTCTTTTTAATTGGGCCCAATGATGATATTCACCATTAACAATAACATGGCTTTCAGTATTCAACCCACTTTCAGAAATTCTAGATTCAGAATCGTGTGGCAAAGTCCCTGACCAGTCCCAGCTGACGAAATGTCATTTTTTGAACTTAATTTCACTGGGATGTCCAACACTAGTGTGTCTGTACTATTTTCTCTTTGTGGCTTTCGAAATTGGATTGCTTCTTCCACCGTTTCTGTCAAGGCTATTTTTTGATTCTTTTGGTAATGATCTGCATTCGGGTGGGCCGATACGGACGAAGTTGGCACAATTTCCAATCCAGACGCAGTCCCATTTTGATTACTTTCGTAGAACAGGACTGAGCCAAATATCCATACGTTTACGATTATTACTCCAATGGAAAATAGCTATTCAAACAAAGAAAACAGACTAAAGTGTCAATCGGATACCAATATTTTAATAATATTATAGGATGATCAAAATGACACCTAAAAATGTGAAGCTAGGTCAAGATGTTAAGAGCTTTTATAATATGTAGTGCAATTTAAAAACTTACCGACGAAATAAAGGCGAAAATTCTGATTATTCGATGAATGCAAGTCATTTCAATTGCAAAATATTTCAAAATAATAATAATTTTTTTAATAATCTCTTTTTAAGAAAATTATGAGCCTATGAATGAAATATTTCAAAAGCCTTTTACATTTCTTGGAGATAATGACAAAAATATTATGAAATATGTATGTTTATAGCTTAAATGATGAATCAACAATGCCAATGATGCGTGACTTTTTCAGAAGTAATAGTACAAACTGCTAACCAAAATGTTTGGAAAGAATTGTTCTACTGAATTGCTTGTTGTATTCTACATTTATTATGAATCATTTATTCGATTATGTACTAACACAGGTACTAGTATCTACTAGATTGACGTGACTGCAATAAATGCTCGCGTCATCGAATTTCATTTTTCAACTTCTAAATGTGACAGTTAATATTACTGTTTTTCCCATTTCTTAATTAGTTAGGTGCGTAGATACATATAATTATATAAGGTCGAGCACATGGGTATACCTACATTTATTTATACGGGGCTAATTATGTAATACAAGAAACATGAGGAAATCTGGTATTGGTACTGGTACTAGAACTTTTGTAAGAACTGGGGTGTGATCTTGAATGTGGAAGTTCCATTTTATTTTAATTAGCATTTTCCTCCTCTTTTTACGGAGACAAAGTACAAATACCCTAATATCTAACTTACTTGCGTCAAATTAATGATGACGTATCTAGTATTAAATTAATACATTTTAAATAGCTTCTGATTTGCCAGTTTACTTGCCGCTATGATCACTAAATGACCAGAATATTGTTACAACGAGAAAATGACATACCTATAATATGCTATAATGGCCCTTGGACACTACAGCACAAATTAGGCATTCAGAAACCGAAAATAGGGATCAAAAGGTCAAACCATTGAACATGGTATTTGTCGGACCTTTTGCCCTGTTTGGGGCTTTTTGCCCGCTTCGGACGTTTTGCCTTTGTCTCCACTACTGAACAATGAAGCCCAGTACACTAGTGGCCATTATTGGTCGGGGGTTTTTACTGTTATTAAATTGTTGCCGATGGATCGCCGATGGTAGCGCGGGTGATTGAAACTGAAACCAAATCTACTAAAGAAAAACCAGTGCTGCCCAAAATTTTCGCTAGTCTATCCAAGTCTAGCCACGTCCAAAATCAAGGCAGCTAGTCTAGTCTAGTCAAGTCACACTGTTTTCGAGACCTGCCTAGTCTAGCCTAGTCTAGTCAACTAGTCAGCTATCCCTTTACCATGGGAAGAATCGTGGCTAGTCTAGTCTAGTCTAGTCATTTTGTTCTGCGCTTCTTGGTAGTCTAGTCTAGTGAAGTCAGACTAGACTAGGGCAGCACTGAGAAAAACTACGAATACGAAACGAAATGAGTGAACACCATGGCAGTTGGCAGTTTGACAGTTGACAGTCAACGTTGACGGCGACGGACAGTTGACAGTACGGATTACGGACCATCAAATCGACCGAATCTGATAAGGAATTTCGGGAATCGGATCATTTTTCATTCCTATTCTGCATCTTCAATTGATTGACATCAAGTGTCAGTGAACGTTTCCGGTTTTATTCTACGTGAAGTGGCAAAGACAGGGTATTTTAACTGGTGACCAGGTTAGTAACTTCGAGTAATTTATTTACCACTGGCTGAATCATGAATCTTGTCGAATCTTTTCTTAAAACTTTTCTTAAATCCAATAGGTACAAACGTGAAATACTTTTACCTGCAAACTTGTTTCTACACTCTTACATAATTAAGGGAAAAAATTAAAAATGAAGTTACACGCACATGTGATACATCATTAAAAAGCCCTTGAAAAGTAGATCCAGAAAACGAAAAGGTAGCCACGAGTATGTGGGCATCTTCGGGGTCAAAATCGCGATTTAGTGGTTTTAGTATGTACACACGCAATTAAATGGGATTTACGACCCAATACGTGTTATATACATACTAAATTCTATCTTTTCTAGATAATACCTCAGTACTTGGTGGGTACTTGAGCGAAAGTGTAACCAAGTTACCCGTAGGCCTACGGTCTGTAAGAGGCCAGTTAAAAGAAGATACTTTTGGGAAAAAACCTTTTGTCATTTCCTACTTTTCAGAAAAGTTCCAGGTGTATTTTTCCGTAGTTTTCCCATAGTTGCTAGTGTTGAAAGCTTCGATCGTTCATTTTACACTGTTGACTGTACTCTTTACTAGAATAACTTGGAGGTTTAGACTTACTTACTAGTTTTAGGGCACGATAGTATTAATATGTAGTAATAATTTGGAAAAGTTCTAAAGGCAAAAGGGTATAATAATACGACATATTTTATTTTGATCATAAGCTTGAACTGTTTTCGTCATAATGAAATACTAATGAAGTTTGTTTGTGTTTTTTGTAATTTACAAAGTCCGGATCCATTCGAAATAAAATGAGTTTGAGGACCAAGTCATACCCGTCAATCACTGCCATCGGGCACAACATAAAACGCCTTCAAAGTCTGTACTCGCCGTTCTCGTCCAAGAGCCCTGATTTATATGAAGAAAAGAGAAAGTTTTGGATTAAAGCAATCGAGGAGTTTAGCACGATGGAGAGGCGTTTGGCATTCAGCGTTGCTGACCTTGAAAGCGCTTTTCAAACTGGCGAGCAATCTCCTACTTGTCTTCCAGAAGTAGTCGACTATTTGAGACGGTAAAAAATTGCCAATCTGACAATAGTTTCTTGTTGTACAAATAGATACGTCTGATAGTTTCTCGTTGTCCAAAGCCACTTTGCCTCGAAGAGTAGCTAAAATTAACCTTTTCGAATTGCTAGAATATCTTGATTTATATGTTTTTGAGAATATTAATTTCTAGTTTTGAATGTTTTTGAAAACGTTAATTTCTAGTTTTAGGCTTTTTGAAAATATTTTGAATGTTTTTTAAAATGTAAGGTAGTTCTTTGTTTTGACTCTTTTAAAATTTCTAATTTCAAGTTTTGACCCTTTTGAAAATGTTAATTGCAAGCGTTCAATATTTTTGAAAATGTTGATTACTAGTTTTGACACTTTTGACTCGGTTAATTTGACGAATAAACACAGTGGTACAGTCTTTCCGTGGTTTCTCCGAATTGGATAAAGTCATGGCTAGAAGTGGCTAAAATTGCTAAAAGGGGATATTAAAAGTGACATTAATTTAAGAAACCTATCTAGTGCATTTAAATTGACTGACAAGTTCGGTTTTAGACATCCTTTGGATGCACATGAGATTTATAAAAGTAAATTTTTTTGTCACAGCTGTTAATTACAAAAATGTTGTTAAGTCGACCCAGTTAATACTGAAAGTTATCAGTAATGCACAAATACACAAGTCTTTCTTAAGATTGTAAACTTTTAGTTCGATATCTTCGTCCTAGTCGTCTTGCTTTTCCTGCTGACCCCCCATTTGTACTATAAGTGAACGAAGGCCTGTCTGAAACAGAACGATAATAATTTTGCCACTCGTTCGTAAGATAGCCTGTTTCGACAGTTTGCATAATCTACTACTAGACACTCGACACTCTAAGTTTATCACTTTTAGTAAGAATTGACAGTGAGTTGAATTAAGTAAAGTAATTATAAAATCAATAAATTTTGCCTCTATTGATCCATTAATTTTTTCTAGCTGAACACTGCTACCAGTGATCCTTTAATCTGGTTGCTCTGTCACTGAACAGATTATTTCAAACATCTTTTAGTTTTGATTGCTCATTGTGAACTTGTTCAGTGTTTTTGAATTTCGAACTTTCGTTTCTAGCGGCTTTTATCTTTAGCTGTCCACTGAAGCTTCCTTCTTGTCTTATTTCATATAAGCTATCATCCGAATCGGAAATAATAAATTAAATAATAATCAGCCTAGTTAGAGTTGATCAATTTTAACTTAAATTTGCAATTAACATCGAGAATTGAAACTGCAAGCGTGCTGTTCTACGTGTGGGAATCGGCATGTATGTTTGAATGAAACACTTATCAGTATCAGTAGAGATCCACCAAATCATTTGAGGTCACCCGCAGATTTTATTTTCTTTGGTTTTGTTATTACTCTAAAAGTAAAAGCATGAAATACTTAAGTGTCGCCAAGCTACATTACTGACAGATACTCTTTATTCTTTTATTCAATCTTAACTTTTTTAGTCACTTTTAGCCAGAAATCCCATATAAATAAAGCCGGTTAAAACCAATTTAAGACATATTTTAGTCACTTGGGTTAAAACAACTTCACCACCCTGATTTAAAGCATTATTGGTAAGTATGTATTTAGAATTTTTATGCTCGCAGATATGAAGAACATAGCGTATGCATGTATTTGTAAGAAATTACTTTGTGGTGGGGAAAAAGCAAATAAGCAATGTGGATCTTTATGTATTGACCATCAAAATATTTTCCGCTTCGTGTTATCGTCTCAGTCGCGTGTAAGGAGCATTTAAGTCCATCTGCAATCGCATTCCAGTTTTCTGTCTGTGACGTTTCAAAACAAATATAAGGTTCAGACGAATCAATTAAAGTAATACTCAGTCGTCAATTCCATCCATTGTGTCCGCTGGGTAGCCTTGAGTGACAGCTTGTGGTATAGGAATTACCAATTAGTAAATAAATAATAATTTTTTATGAAAACTATAAGAGAAGGTAGAAATAATTACAAGTTTAGTAACAGCAAGGCAAGGGTAGTAGCACAGTATGTAATCTAATAATCCCACCGAAAAATACCTTTCGGAAAACAACACCTCAGGAAACGCAGCAAATCCCAAAATACGTCTTAAACGGCCCATGGTTGCCGTAAGCGTGGAACGAAAATGCGTGAAATTAAAATTAAAAAAGGTAAATAAAATGTAATTTTTCCAGCTACAGTGCACTCGCTACATAGTGTACTTGATGGGACCGGCTAAATTAGTACACTAAGAGGAAGGTTCATTATAAGGAAAGGAAATTGTTTTTGAATTATTTCACTAAATACGCTTTATTGTGTAGTTTTTAATATAGTTTAAGCATTGACTATAGTAGTAGATTATACCAATGGCATTTAATTAGAACAAAACATCATTTTGTAAAGCATTTGTAATTTTAAGTTGCTTCATGCAATGATATACTTATGTTGTACGTAAATTAACTTAAGGTCTGTAGTAGTTGGAACTAATTTAGCTGACTCTGAGGAGTACACCAACTAATTATTTAAATAACGACTGTAAACAATAATAATTAAATAATTTCCGCTCCTAAAGTTCCTAAAGTTTCAAAAAATGGCAGACATACAATGAAAAAAAGTAGTCTGAAATGAATCATGTTCAAAAATCAAACGGGCGCCCTTGCAACATTCGAAACGAATACAACATTAAAATCTGATTTGTTTGCTTACGAACATAGAGCTGATTGTTTCGTTCGAGTGAAACGTATTTTGTTTTGCCTTTTCTTTGATGCCTTTAGTGCCCTTTAGTTTTTTCTCAATGCCAAGAAAATCATAAGTACACTATGTGACACGGTATTCTGCGTGTATCTGTACAATTGGTGCCAAAAATAAAGTTCACTATGAGGGAGTTTCTACTATGTAGAAGTACATTAAGAAGAAGGGTTTTAAGTATACAGTAAGTATACGGCTTTGGCCGGGACGTCATTTCAAGTACACTATTTAGAAGTATCTACTATGAGGAGGTACACTATGTCGCGAGTGCACTGTAATTGGTATTTAAATGAAATTGCAGTACTATCTGACTGTGGAGCACGGTTTCTGAGGTATAATAAATAATACTGATGGTAATGCCAAAACACAACTAGAACATCAATATACATACATACTAATTACGTACCCATGCATTTTTGTATTTCTTTGTAAATTCTTACCAAATACGTACTTAAATATTTGCGCATATCGGAGATATCTGGAAATTGTAGCACTTTAAAGCCTACATCAATGCAGTTGCTGTTAGTGAGTACCAGCAAACAAATCAGGGAAATGATTTTGTGATTCCTACATCCTGTCAGATTCAGATGTCAACTACATACTTCGTGTTTTGATTAGCATGCTGTGCAGTGACTTCGTTGACCTCTGGGAGATAACAACTGATGTGAAAACGTGAAAGAAAAGAAAGAAAATGGTCCTATCAAATCACAATTATAAAGGAAATTTAATTACGTGAAATTATGTGGTGTCATGTCGATGCAGAGGACACTAATAGATTCCTACCTACTTGTTGTTACCAGTTTAATACTCACATGTGCATTTCATAATTGCATATGAGTGACACATGAGCCTCAGTTTCAGTTCAGCTGCTACTGTCGGTAAGCCTTACGCGTGTTTGCACTTTAGGAACAGAAATGCTTAACCGTGCATTGCTGGAGATTCGCAACAAAGTCAACGAATTATACGTAAGTGTCATGAGGTGCAGGCTTGCACTTTTGTAACCGGTTATCTAGTCGAAAGATAATTTTTTAAAATAATTTTATACTTATAAAGCAGAGTAAGTGGGTTTTTAATTTAAATAAAAATTGTTATACTTTTGAGCCTGCTAGTTTATATATGTATTATAATAGATTCGAGTAAGTTTAAGTACCATGAATTTTATGAAATCACAAGTCATTCGGAAATTGCCAACTAAGCAGTTCACTCTAAAATTATATTGAAATAGAAATTAAATAATAACATGACTTGCTGCTTTGTGAAGCAAACTAAAACCAAAAATATCTGTATTTAGTTTCTAACGTATGTATTTTTATGGGTCGCTCAGCCACTCAATTAAAATAATTTTTAGCTGCGATAACAAAACTAGTGATTAGGATCACTGCCCAATTAGTTCTCATATTACTATATCTACACTATGTAATTGACTGTCCTCATAAAGTTTAAATAGAGTGCAAAATCTGCAGGCTAAAGTTTACAAAGTGAATAATATGTTTTAACTCCAGTAATTACGTAATTAAATTGTTGAGAGTGCTGCTCTATAAAGAAGTAACTCTCTCGCTATGATTAGAACGCTGAGCAGACAGTGAGAGAAAATATAGTTCTTCAAAAAAACATCCTGGGTAATTATATAAGACACATTTACATATACGATACATGCATGTAGTAGTACTGTGGTACTATACTGGGACTGGGTGACTGGGTGTTAAATGTCAGGCTAGAGAAATAGCAATGCATGGGTCATTCAACCGTCTTGGATCTAATTCCGGTATCACAAGCTATCCTATTGTAAATAACCGTATTGAAATGATACAAACGTAGTAAGGGAACTGGGGGTAAATAAACAGGTGTCCGTTTTAATTTTTGTGTCGGTAAAGAGGAAAAAGATAAATGAAAGTAGGATCATGTAGGTAGGTATTACTAGTCTTAATGTGGTTCATATGCCATAAGATATTTTTTAAATAAAAATAATGACGTAAGATTAATTTCAAAATTTCAAAATCACTTGGATTTTGGTTCTGGCGATTCCTTTGTAATGCATACTCTTGGCCACACTGTCAAACTTTAACCTTTACTACGGTTAGAGTATTTTGTTCGACTAATGTCAACTCGAGAATAATCATCAGTACCAACAACTACTAACCATTATCAAAATTTGAAAAAATAAGAAATATTTCAGTTTCAAATAACAATATTTTTGCACACTTGTTGAGTTTTTTACATTTAGTCGTCGTAATTCGCGTTCAAACTGTTTGGGGACGTTTTCAGCTGTAACTCTGGGATTTGAACAAACGTTACTAAAACATCTACAGCCCCCAGGCACTTCAGCTAGCCTTAAGACTTATGTGCATTTTTTTTGTCTTCCCTTAAGAGGGATTAATATTTTCCAAATTGTAATGAAAATTGGAAAACAACCATTCGTTTTACATTTTTGTAAATGCAATAATTATTGCACAACGTGGTTCCTTCTCCCCTTGAGGAATTAAACTCTGCTGGGATTATTTAAGCAAAAATGTGGCATTATTGTCCGCTGTAAGCGATCTGCGCTTAAACAACTCATCACACAATGCGCAGTTACACATTTCAAGTCGGGGAAAAGCGTTATTTAAAAATTAGAAATAAATCAAAAAAATTAATTTCATCTTTCCTTTACCTAAAACTAATTCTAAATATTTTGAAATTGTAAATTTTTTTTTCAAATTAGGCAATATTGTTGAAGACAGTCAAAACTTATGGCGGTGTAAGATACAAAAGTAAATCAATATTATTTAAGTAAAATAATTTACTGCACTTCAACTATAAGCTAGTGGGTTTCATTAGCTCCATAGCTCTACTACTATGAAAAGCTCTTCACTCATGTTGTCCATATCAATTGTTTTACTTTATTAAAATCATTAGCTTTGTAGCCCTATAATGGTCAGCGCCTGAATTATATAAAGTGGTCTCGTTCTGTTTATGTATTCAAATATAATTTGAACAAGTTAAGTGGGGCTTCGCCCCACTTGGTTAGCTAGGACGATATGTTCTTCACCAAGAATATCAGGATCTATTTTTCGAGCTTCAATTAAATATCTTCGGTAGAACCTATCATCGAGGCTAACCAAGTGGGCGAAGCCCTTTTGGTGGCCTCGATGATAGGTTCTACCGAAGATATTTAATTAAACCTCATACATATTAAGTTTCCTTCGACGATTTTTTAAAACGGAAAATTTTCAAAGCTAAATTGCAACCGGTAACTCACATCCAACCGAGACATGTTATACACCAATTTAAAGGTAATCGCAGGTAGAACATAAACGCAATGTGTTGTAAGATCGTAATACAAC
>JAQFZC010007987.1:0-10631 GCA_034695205.1 Dicyrtoma fusca | reverse complement strand
TCTTCATGGTCATCACAATAACCCCATAACCTTTTAACATGCGTAACTAAACGGGTTATTTACGTGAACGTCTGTAGATGTACTATTATACTGTAGGACACCGTCTTCATTTTTACTGCCCAATTAATTTTACAGCTATTATCACCGCACCAGCCTGCCAGCCGTCAACAGTGCAGTGGGAATGAGATGCAGTTGGAGCATATGGGAGTAGTAGAGACGTTCTAAATCTTTTGTTTTTATGAATTATTCGTTAAAAAAACAAGAAAACAAATCATTTTATTGCTAATTAAATGATTAAACGATGCTTTATTATTCCATTCCAGTTACGCAATGCATGCGCTTCGTGTAGAACCAATTTACAATGCGGTGCAATCATTTTCTGTCATTTGGACGTAGTAAGTGTGCCATGCTGTAATGTCAAAGTTGTTTCTCTTACAGACAGATTGGTAGTGCTTCTTCGCATACATGGTACTTCTTACGTTTCAATTAAAACGGCATGGTGTAGTCTTCAGGGGTCTGTATCTGTACATTTAATTTTAATTTTAAATTAAACTTTTTAAACATACTCCCGCTACTATTGAACCCTGTAATTATGCGCTGGATGATTAATTAAAAGGAAAAGTGGTACAGGGAATAACTGATGTACTACGTAGCACGGTACGAAGACGGTCTGTATACCGAGATTTATGTTAGCACGAACCAACCTATAGCTTGTGAGTAGATTTAATCTATTTTCAATTTAGAATCGAATTGTAAAGAAAGCACGCTCTTAATTCTTCCATTATACTTTTGAAATTACCTGTCAACACCAGTCACTTATAGTCAGCGAGATCCCAGTCGTCAGGTACGAAACAACAACAAACACATAATATGTAGTATATATGTAGTATGTACTATGTAGGTTACACGCACAAACTTTAAGAACATCCTCATGACGACAAAGCCAGTAATAAATATTGCAGGACTGAGAACTGAGCTTACACTAAGCCGTATACACGTACTTTACTTCTTGATAAATTATTAAAATGAGATCAATGGATCGATCATAAAATGGCAGTAAAATAGCAGTCAGAAAAAACAGCTGTGGAGTCTAGTGGATCCTTTGAAATTTAGACATAATGTATAAAATATAATTTAATCAATACATAAAGAATTATTAGGTAAGAAGGAATTATTATTTCTTCAGATCCTCAAACTTTTCATACACCACACGGTCTTATTTGTGCAGGTGAGCCAACTTCAAATATTGAGCAACTCAACCGATTTCGTTACAAGTAGGTAAGTACAGTAGTAGGCTGTATTTATCAACACTAACACTAACATACTTTTGTGTAATAGTAATAAGAGTGCATTATCTGTATAGTTGCCGAGGACAGTAGTTGATTCAGAAATCAATAATAATTCATTCTTAAAAACATGTGGGAAATATATGATGTAGACATCCAGTTGAGTTTTTTTTGCTGTTGATCTTAAAAATTTATTAGCCCAGCACAGCACAGGATATTAAGTACCCGCAGGTAGCCATTACAGAGACACAAAATGCATATCTGCAGAATATTGTACACATGTAATTATATTATACATGTCTAGTATAGGAGAAAAAAAAATTGCAAATGTGAGACTGTCTTCGTCTGCAACTTTTACCAAAGGTATCGTAGGTCCTTTACATTCTTTTGTTGACCTTGTTCAGTGATAGTTGGGTTGCGTAACGGGAACTCGGGTAAAAGTGAAATGTCTTTGAAGAATGAATGAACTACTAACAACTAACCACAAAGGTCTATCAGCCTCTTATACTGAACAAAAAGTTTCTGCTATACTTCGTGCATGCATCGTCGACACAATACGAATACCTAATAACAATAATAACCTACTATCACTATCAACTGCACGTACATAATAGAATAGTATAGCTACACACATGGGTACCTTACCTCCATTCTTTTTGGGGGGCTTATAGTACCAAGTACCAGGTCGTCTCACATTAAAGATGCATTAAATTTTATCTCCATTTTCTAAAAATAAAATAAGTATGCATTAAAACAGCCACTTTTATTTTCCATAAGATGGTAGATACAGATAGCATGGCTTGAATCTTACAAGACTGAGGCGATATATTTTTGCCAATACAGTTTATTTTCTAATTCAAGCTCGATTAAGCCTTCCACCTTCCCTTCCGCTTCTATGCACCGCTGGGCTCCTACAAAAAAAAGATTTCCCCAATTGGATTAAAATCTTGCGGTCACTACCGGACTCCAAACTTTCTTCCTGTTGTCTATCTATGGTATTCTCTTTTCCATTACATCTCCGTCGCGAAGCGTCTTTGACTTGGACTGCTATAGACACGGCTACGGGTTTGTACTTTTGGAACTGAAGGAGGATTTCCAGATATATGAAGAAGTGTGCTTACAAGAGATTATAGAAAAGACATAGAATTTCTGTCCATGTGTGTATGAATGCGGTCGCTATTTTTCCCCGTCTTTCTTGGGGTGGGTCGGTGGGTGAGATTTCCAAGCTACAAAAGCGATGAACTGTATGTAAGTTTGTATTTGTTATTTCTGTAAGTACCACCTTATACATCGGAGCGGATGTCATGTAAGTTGACGTAGAACGGGTAAAATTCTCTAATGCTCTTGTACTTGGACCGACTTTGTTGTTCTTGTTCTAAGAAGCAGCTCTCGGAACATCTTCTCTCTCTGAAATGAAAATAAGATTTCCACTAAAGAATCCAAAGCAACACAATAAACAGCATGTTTAAATAGTTACGACGTCAAAGGGAGCTTGTATCATTTGTAGCAGACAGGGTTGTGTTGCATTTAATACTTTACATGAACAACTTTAAATCCATTCAAATGGAATTTGCGGTGAAGAGGCGGCAGAAGGCGGTCTCCACTCAACCGACGACAGTAAGCACACAATGCACTCTGTAGTCTGTAGCTACATACATATACCTATGCTATGCATCGTATATATAGTATAAATGCCAAATTAATTTCACTAGGCAGTATCCCTTCCCTTACCCAGCCAACAACGCAATCCGATCCAAAAATGAATCCTGTTTAAATATTCTGTATACAGTCTTTATTGATCCAAGCCCAACGCTGCACCGTAAGATATCTGTACTACTCATGTCTAAAGCCTAAACTAGTCAACTGTAATTATTTGCAAAGAATGCAAATTCTGCTCTGAGCCTCTGTGCTGGGCTGTGCTGTGCTGTATGTGTTTTTTTTTAAGCTTAGACGCATACTTAATTTTTTTGGGATGTGGATGGGACAAGTGATATACGGTCGTAAAGGAGCGTCTAAATGAGCAGTAGTACCCAGCCACATACTTTACTAATAGCACTGAGAGAATGCAGAGCACACTTCCACAACTCAGCACCAGAGTATAAATTACAAAGTAAATAAATTACCCGCACCAATCCACCAAGAAGGAAGTTTTCCCGGAATTATAAATGATACAGTTTACTTTTCATATGTAAATTAAGGGATTCATTCCTGGAGGACTCACTCTAGAGAATACGTACATAATGTTAAGACCTGGACCGGGCTAGGGATAGAGCACACACACGAAACAATGAGAGACGGCATTTCATTTAAATGAAAAATTACTTGAGTGTCAATGATAAGTTCCTTCCATTATCTGGCCCTACAGATACATGCTAGGATGCTTTACTTTTATTGTATAATCTGATGTGTTGTCGTTTTGTTAAAAGTCAACGAGCCAGACGAGCTTTCTGAGAAGTTGAGTAAATCTGAAATGTCACGGAGTTCACTTCAACGGAGAATGCTACGTAAAGCAATAAGCCTCTACATCGTCAACTCTAGTACAGTATAAGCACTCACGAGCTCAAGAACTCCGAATTTCAGTAGTAGAACCAGAGCCTGAGCCTGTTTACAGATCCACACATAGGTACATACCTACAGTATGTACATCTTGAACATACATACTTATTCACTAGTCTGTGATAAATAGCTCAGTTTCCGGAGGATTTAACTTCATTCCGATGAGATTTGTATTTTCTCGAAGAGATGAAGTCGATAATCTCATCATGAATAGATTTCTTGGAGGAAACAAAAAACAAGTAGCGGAGGCTGGGCTGACTAGTGAGTAGTGAGCGGAGGGAAGATCCGTCTGTTTGTTTTACACTACACAAGCTGGGGATTATTTCCAATTACAATTTTACACTTTCACGTTAGTACACGATTGACGATGTACTAGTAGGTTGTAGGTAGGTAGGTACCTTAAGTCAAGTTAGGGTCGCCTATTAGTTGTAGAGCTTCTTGGGCTTGATGGTTAAATGTTAAATTATAAAAGTCTTAGGCTGTACGTCTACGTAGAACTCGTGTTCAAGTCTTGAATCATCTACCCGTCAAGTCACATCACGCCTCTCGCTTCGAGTCTGGAGAAAGAAGCTGTCAGCAATTACAATTACGAATTCAGTGTGTAAAGAACTTTCTACAGGATCCACAAGATTCCGAAATCAAGCCAGTCAGTGATGGAAGTCCTTTTGAAAGCTATTTCCTGACTCTATTTTTTGTAGTGAAGTACCTATGTATACAGATAGTGGTAGTTGTTGGTATTAACAGTTGACGTTACTGAACGTTACGACAGCGTGCTCAACGGATAAACCGTGCCTCCGTCTCGTACCATCACATTTCGTATTTCGTACTAGTAGGTCGCAGGCAGGGTTTACGTATACACATATACTAATACGTACGTGACGCTCACACATTTTTGAATGAATATTAAATCTCACATGTAGGATGCACAGAACATCTTTAGACATTCATAAGTAGGTACCTATATGTATATAGCACCATAAAATGATAAAATGTGTCTACACCCAGATTCGATTTTCAGTTTTCCTAGCTCTTACACTACTGCTTCCTGTGTGTAGAGAGCTTTAGACTAATAATAAAAAGACAAACAAAAGTGTTCCTTGCCGCCTTGCCTAAGCACTCAGACAGACTCTTCCAGAAGCAAATTATGTAACAGCTATATAGCTATAGGTATAGGCATAGCTATCTACCGGTATACATTTTGTAAATTCAAGAGCTCAGAATTTAATTGGTTGTAAAACTTTGACGGATATTAAAATCGATACTTCAATACTTCCCGATGCTTATGTACTATCTGTGTCTGCGAGTCTGCAAACCCAGAGCTCAGTGATCTTTCAAAGTACGACGTAATCTTTTGAACATTATATTCAAATATCTAAGATTTCTGAAGGGCTACAGTTGACATGTTTTGGGTTTAGGTTGGCTCTATCTTCTTATACTACTGTCATTAAATAACGGAAGTAGATTCGGTAGGAAGGAGATAGTATGCCCGGATTACCTAAAATGTACCTAATAGTTTATAGTTTATATTCCTATTCATTTTTCACCGGCTCTGTCTCCAAAATCAAAGGGCTCTACGACATCCATGCAATACATTACAACTTACATTTTTGACTGATTTAAATTTTTGTAACTTACTTGTACCGTTAAAGTAAGTACCGACATGCATTCATTACTGGTAACGTATGCTTGTACAGGATTTTTCCTTGGGCTTCCTCACTCCATGTTTTTTTCAGGTTATGAAAAGAGGTAGAAAATAAATTGTATTATTTCCCTCTCCCTGTATTATTGTTGCCACAGGCATGTTATGATATATTTTATAAAGATGATGATACAGGGTAGTACCGGTATATCAAACGAATAAATATCTCCACACCATCATACCGTCAACAACAACAGCTAAGCATATAGCTATACGTTAAGCAAAAGAAGGAATCCGTACAACACGAAATTTCAAAGATTGTTCTATTGATTTGTCGATGGAACATAGAAGACGGAATTTGGTGAGTAGTAGTTGTACGTAGTTTGGTTTTCGTTGTCGTTTCTTGCCGAATTTTTTGTGTTCTGCTATGGAATTGTGTGGGAATTCGTTCCGTTGGCTTGTAGGTTACATGTATAGCAGTGCCTATTCGAGCTCTAGTCTGGTTTCTTATTCTATCATCTACTTTATCCTAAACAAATCATGGAAGAGTGCACATTCTGTACTCGGTGTGTTTAACAAGGTGGCGAGGGAAAATAAGAAGAAGGAGAAGAAGAAGAGAAGGAAAAAAAAATGTGTGGAGACGGGAGATTTTTGAGAGATGCGGTATTTGCCAATGCCAATCTAGCTAAAATACTTTACATGTTCCAGGAGAAGAAGAAAAAAAAACTCCTTTTTCTTTGTTTCTTTCCTTCGCCTCTTCTCGGCTCGTCTCCCCGTTCATTGTAATTTTATCACTTGCATCCCTCCACACAGATCTATACGGCTCTTTCTATAGCAAACTTCCTAAGTTAAGAATAATACAAAGGTAGGTAGGAATCTACACTTCACATGTATGTGAGTACCTACCTACTATAAGTTATTTGCCATCCCATCCTTCTATTGTATTCTCGAAAAGCATCCTATGCCTCTATAAAGGAGCACTAGTACTTATATGCCTAGTGCATAGTGCTTGAATTTAGTTTAGATTCCAAATGTTTGGAAACCACAAACATTCATTTCAATTTCTGAGTTTAATAACGCACTTTAGTTTTCCTGGATTCTTATTCTTGGAGAAAACCTTTTACATATATACATAATATGTATATAAAAGTAAATATAATAAAATATGCTTTAGTGGGCTCAACTTACTCTAGTCTCTCCCAGTCCCCCAGTCTCCCAGTCAGTGTCAGTGTCTCAGGCACTTTTGATTATTTGACTATAAAGTAAATAATTTCTGGGAAGGGTGGGGAAATAGCTACATTCTCACAAAAGGAGAGTTGTTGATGGGTAAAATTATATTTGCATTCGGACAGAGGATCTCGTCTTACAACAGGAAGCATTTAGAGCTGAGTTATCACACAAAACAATGGCTTTTATTTGAGTCATGACGGTGTAAATAATTTAAATATGTACAGTTATTTACGTACTATTAGTGCACCTTACATAGTATCTGTATCTGGGTAATTTCTGTAATACCTTTTTTGATAATAGCTAATTACATACATACATATTTTCATTCCGGGTTTCAGAGTCCTATTTGCTATTATGTATTAGTATAGTGCTGTTGGGAAAGTGTTTTGTTTGGTGAACTAATAAAGACTGGCTGTATGAGAATTCCAAGAACAAAAAGTACAAAGAATACTTGTATACAAAATACATATTGGGTAATTATACATGTACACGTGTTATACTACTCGTATGTATATGGAAATGCATAGCAAGGTACGTAATTATACGGGAAGTATACTCTTTTACCCGTTGAGCTGAGTTACCGTCTGTAGTACAGACAGAAGTAGACTCTAGGATTTTGAATAATTCAGAGGATAAGTTATTGCAACTGAAATGAAGAAATAGTAAAAAAAAAACATTTTCTACTCTGCAACAGTTGCATGTACACCACCGGCACCGGTCCTGGCTTATATTATTATGTATACATACGCATTTCGGGGTCCAGACGACTTTATAGCTATGTAAATGTATATGAAAATTTCATGTCCAACTTCCAATGAGGCCACACTGCATAACACAACGCTCCAAGCTCAATATACTTTTCCTTCGTCTCCATTTCCATCGAAATTGAATTTTTGATCGTTTTCCCATTCTTTTTTTTTCTTCCTAGGGTTTCTTGAGGCAAACTTTTTCTCTGTATACTTACGCGGACTAATGCAGACACAGGTCCTCACTGCCTACTACCAAATATGTGTCTAAGACGAGAGGGAGAGCATAGTTACCCACTGACTGTATAAATTTACATATGTGGAGCGCATTATTTTAGATGTGAATCAATAAAACGTCTGCTTTCTGACATCCGTAAATCAATGTCGAGTTCCGGCAGGCTTGGGACTTGCATGCAATCATGTTTGTATAATAAATCTGCATCTATTATGATAATTGCAGTGACATTGACGACATTCTGTCTGGGATGGATTTCAGCCCCGACTTTTAGGCTCAGTTTAGCATTCTCAACAGTACAGTGGCCACCTGAATGTATGTACCTACATACCTACATACATAGTAGGGTAGTCTGTGATTTGTGATCGAATATAAAGCAACTTGAGCAAAAACAAAACTTGCTTCCCTCATGTTCTGTAAAGCTTTTCTAACAGCCAATTCTGTGCTGACTTTAGAATTATAGTCAATACAAATACAAAGTGTCGCATTTTCAATCGCTTACTAAAAAAAATACCTAGTCCAATATACTGTCAATAGAGATGGTTGGTAGCTTTGCATAGACTGTGTATTATCAAATAATGCATTCCTCACCTTGTTTTGTTACACGCTGCAGTAGTTAAAAGTCAAAAACAAGCCTATGAACTGACTGACTAGTGATTGATCAAGGCGAAACAACAGGAGAAAGATGTCCGATGAAATTTTGACACACTAAAACTTTTTATTCCGTGAAATATACATGAAGGAGGAATATGAAATTAATCGTCAAAGTTTTGACTTTTTCTTATCGAGTTGGCTAGATTAGACCCTTCATTAGATTGACTCTCCCTCATTCCTCGTGGGGACAGAAATAAATCGAAGGGTAAAGTAGAGCGCCGAAAAAGAACCTCCCACAGTCACTGAAGCACACTGCATTTCCATATTAAATCCTCCGTCAACAGGGCACGCTGAACAACTTACGGAATACATATGTACCTAGGTACGTAATATGTAGGAGCTGAACGAACTGGAATGACTTCATTCCAAACTTTTTTTTTCACTTTCGGGGGAAGTTCCAGGAAAGTTGATTCATTAAGGATATTAATGCACATTTACTTGTACCTTTAACTACTCCTTAATCCAAACAAAAACTTGGATCCGCATCCTAGTTTTTTCATTCACACAATTAGTTAGCATCTTTTCATGACTAGAAAGAAAGGATCGAAAAGTCGCTCATAATTGTTTCTCAGTGGTATTTCTAGCAATAAGAGCACTAAAAATAAAGATGACAGCTCAACACTCACTGAGATTTCATTTTCAAAATTCGCCTGCAAGTAACCATTGACTTGCATAGGACGGCAGTGCAGTGTGATCAGTACACACTCACACGATTGGGGCTGCCCCAAACTTTACCTTTCCTATTTGCAAGCTAAGTACCCTACTATCTTTAGGTAGCTAATACTTATACTTATAATATATTCTATACAGGTTCTGCTACATGCACTCTTTCTTTATTCTGGCCTGGCGTACTTGAGTGAATACATTCTATAGGTAAGTGTGTACTCTGTCCTGCATACCTACTATAGTGACGAGTGTGCTCTTCCCCACATTTGCAAGCATAATAATAATCTTATGTACCATCATTGGTAAAAACTTTCATACGATGTGTAAACAGCATTTGCTGGTAATGCAGTTAGAATTGAAATTGCAAGTCTTACTAGGAAAGCTACTACTCACCGTGGTATATAAACATGCACTATAACCACCCACAACACACATTTATTACAGCACCCAGGTACACTCACTAGTCAGATTATTACACCTATATTAGTTTAGGTATGCACTCTCCATTGAGAGACTAGCAACGCTGATACACAATGATTCTGCAGTAAGCAGTTGTTATTGTTGTTGTTACTTTTTCTTTGTACATAATTACATGACGTATGATGTGTGTGTACTGTGCTGTATCCACTATCCAAAATCACATGGACAGGTCTGTCTGTCTGTATGACCGCTCAACAGTAGTACACTGTTGATTGTAGACACGTTTCTATCTGATGAGATTATGGGATCTTTGTACGCTTGTCTCCTTGTACAGTACATACATACGTGAGTACACGTGCATCAGCGAAGTAACAAAGATTTTCGTACAATGAAAGTCACTGGGCGAAGGTATAAAATATCTGAGAAAAATCCTCCTTCACTCATTTATTATTTGCGATTCGAATTGAGCAGGTGTGATACGAAACTGTCTGTCTGTCGGTCTGTCTTGAGAGCTCCGAGTGAATTTGTAGGGATCAAAAGAAAGAAGGAAGAGAAGCTAATTTAAAAAGTTTCAAACCACTCCAAGTTAATTAAATATTTTATTTGAACAAAGTTATCCACAAGTCCACTGACGACTGTCTGTTTGTATGTACACTTCTTTGCGGAGGCTTGCCGTTGCAGTCAAAAATTGAAGAATTCATTGAAAGTCAAAGCTAGTCCTGACCTGATACATATTTGTCTACTATTGTGAGCCAGAGAGGAAAATTCAATATTTTAGTGCCCTAAAGTAAGTAAAATAGCAATCTTTTCAAAATTGGACGCGAGTCATCATATTTTCTATTAAGAGCTCTGGAGCAGTAAGTAAAAGTAAAGAAAGAGTTAAATTGACTTGCTGGCTGCTGCTATGTATACTGCTGCAAATACCGTTTTTGATCGTCCCCTTTTGTTGGACGTCTAAGACGAAACTGATACAAAGAGTCAAAGAATTAATTTGATCCTCTAGCCTCCTGAATACTACGTAATGTCTCCACAACAAATACATAGAAAGAACGGTGCTGGATACCGCTACATAGTAGTGGTGGTGTGGAGTCTAGCCATCCGTAATTGTCAGAGCATCCGACACTGAAGGAGCACTTACTCCTACTAGTTAGAAATATAACTGCTAACTATACAGACTATAGTGACCTATAATTATAATT
>JAQFZC010007986.1:0-10631 GCA_034695205.1 Dicyrtoma fusca | reverse complement strand
CACAGGGAGGGAGGCCAATAGGTGCCTTACGGTGTATGCATACGGTATGTGTATGTACATGTCATGCATGGGCATATCTATGTAGTTATCTAAGAAGGAGGTCAGGTATGCCTGTCTGTTTTGTTCTGTTATCTAAACTGTTGTGTATGCCCAGAGGTTCAAGTGAAAGTTGGAGTGGGGAACGGAGGAGACGTCTTCCGGATGAGCTATTTATAAATGGTACACTCCCTCGACTTTATATTTCCTTATATAATATTCCATAATGCTGATGGTGATGGAGATCCTCATGCTTCAACATTTGCTTCACTCCTTTTTCTCACTTTCCCCTCAAGTCAAAGTTAAACTCAAAGTCAACCACTTATATGTATACCCAAACTAGTCAATAGTGAAAGTAAACGAAACACTACCAGCTTGAATACTGAATCCAGAGAAAGTAAAAGACACATATTAAAACAACTTCGATATTATGTTTCCAAAACAATTTGAAACAAAGGAAAGAGCAGAAAGAGTTGAGTTGAAATATAATGGGATCAAGTTTAAAGAGGGTAAATAGTAAAAAAAAGGATCGAATTCAAAAGGGAGTTCTGAAAAAAGAACTTTTACTTTTACAGACATTGTTAATCAAAGTATCATTTCAAGTTTTGTAAGGGTAGTTTAGTTTCATTTAGCCTTTTGTTTGAAACGTACTGTAATGTAAATGTAAATTGAGGTCATTTGTACCTTTTTCAGATCTTTGTAATGTACTTTTCTTCCTACTTCCTTTTTTCCAGTATTACATTTATCATTCTGAGTTCGTATTTTAGCATTTGAGGTAGTCAAATTACACTTTACACAAGTGGACTTTATTGCAAAATGTTCCTCTGCTTTTGAAAGTTGTGTAAAATATTGTACAATTCAGAAAGGGAACTTTCTCTTAAAACTGAATCTAAGAAACTTTAAACTTTTGGGATGATTTATATGTGAAGTGTACAAATTCTACTTAGCCACTTTCATAGCTTTAACACCCAAAATGGTAACTTCAAACTAAAACTTTCAATTTTTAAATAAATAAAAACGATTTAATAAAAAAAATCAATTACTAAATTGTACTCAGAAATACAGAAATACTAAAAATTCTTTCGTGGAACATTTTTATAAATGTAACGCATACAGTTTTTTAAAGTCACACTTTAGTATAATTCGTTTGCCTTTGTTAGATAAGTTGATGTTAAATAGTGTATATTAAGTAAAAATTTTTACTGTCGAGTGATATTCTGCTAAAATCCGTTTGTGAAATAAATGAAAGTACATTGACATCAACTATATTATATTTATATATACTACGGGGTTAAAAGAATCATCTTGAGATGCTGTTAGCAATTATTTAGATATTATTTCGAATTTAATGTGCAACTTTCTCCACTTTCACTATTTATAATTTACAAATATTCGGTGGGAAATAATTGAATCTCACGACCTCCACAAGCTCTAAAAATAAACTTATTTCATTCAACCTGAATTACAATGCAAAACAAGCTTCATTATCAGTTTTCCGTATAACAGTTGCACGCATGCAGAATCTAATAAATTTATTTTGCATTTTAATTTGTATCTTTCCACTCAAAAAACCCGCTAGTGTTGTCGGGAAAACTAAAGGATGGGGAAAGCACTAAAGAAAAAGTAGAATGCAATGCGCAGTTTAATTTGTAAACATTTTAATTTTCTTTCTTCTCTAGTAACACAATAGTGCATAACAAGGCAATACGGATGCAGGAATCATTGTAATATTCTGAAGCAGGGAGAAGACAGAAAGGAGCGGTAAAATAGTCAACCGTTAAATTAACAAATTATTCTATATGAAGAAGTTCATGCTGTGCCATTGTGTGTGCACACAAAACTAATCATAAGTCCACAGCCATTGCTAGGTAGTGTCAAGTATAGCTATATGTTCATAAAATCCGGTGGGGTGGAATATTAGTTTAAATCTAAAGGGAATAATGGATTAAGGAGTATAAAAAAGGGAGGAAAGGCAAGATTTAGCACAGAGCAGGAACAGCCACACAGATATACAAATAGATTACGTCAGAGAGTGAGAGAGAGAGAGAGAGAAAGCCTCCGTGTTGTAAAAGACCCCGTGAATAATTTATAAAAGAGAAAGCGAATTCTAGACTCTCAGTATGTACTGAGCTGCTCCAGACCAGCCTGTACTTTCTCCTAAATTCTGAATCTAGATCAGGTTTAGGTTCCTTTTCCAGACAAGAAAGATGTGAAGGAGAGGAAAGGGAAAGTCCACGTCGAGAGAAGAAAAAGAAGTTTTTTGATCCATTCTTTTTCTCCTACTTTCTCCTTTGCTTTCTTTCTCCCATTCTTTTCTCAGTGAAATAAGCCCGTTCAGGAAATACTACTTACTACATACTTTCACTCAGTTCCGGATCTCTTTTCTCCTTCAATAAATAGTCGTAGAGTGTGGAATGGCAGGAGAGGAGTTAGTAATGGCGTAGCTAGGCAAACTATCTGAGCCGGCAACATTTAAAAACTAGTTTTAAAATTGTGACTCTTACAAAAATATTGTTGCCTTTTAAAAACGTAAATTGATAAATGTTATTTCAAACAATGAGTCCGTTGCTCAAAAGGGGATAGAGGAGAAAACTCAATAAAAGAGAAAGCCATTTTTGAGCCCATGGCAAGCTACGCTGCTGAGAACACAGAATAAAGGGTAGTTAGTAGTTAGTGGATGGGAGTGGAAGGATGTAGTATCTACACACTCAATCACTGAGGTGTACTTGAATTCCCTGAAATTCTTTTATGCTGGAAAAGAAAAAAGAAAAGAGAGCGCGACGACAGTTCATACGGAAGAAGCTTTCAAAGTTGGACTGGATCAAACTTGTTCACAATTCAAAATAATATGGGCTTACAACTCCCTTCCCAATCCGTCGAACGTCGAATTGAATGACATGAAAGGAATCCGGGTTCTTTAAATACCTACTTTCACTTTCACTTTCACTTAGAGTTAACTCAGCTCTGTACAAGTCTACTAAATCACTTTTTTAATGGGCACACAAAACTAATGAGGACTGTAACTCGTGTGTGTTTTAGAGTGTGTGCTTTCACCGTAAAACTGGTAGGTTGAATTCCGCCGCTTCCGCGTAATTGTGTGCGATATACCTATAGCGTATGTCAATACCTATATATGTCAGTATATACTCCGAGATAGATTCATGTTTATTTAAAAAGGAGAAATGTGTGTATCGCCGCTCACTTTTAATTCTAAAAAATACCCATACTTACTGTCAACAATGTAATCGTACATTTGTTTCTCATGTGTAACTTTCACCTTTCCCTTTGAAGGTTTTTGAAGGTACAGAGAGCTTTTTCATTTTATTGCTATTTTTCTCAAACTAGCTGGCATGCCCGCTTTGAAGTGGCGAACAATTTATTGCATGTATTAATGCAGGCTCACCGTGTGGGGCATAAAATTTAGATTTCCCCTGACTGTCATATACATGTAAATTATAAAGGCGAAGGGGATGATGATATACAGTCTGGCGGTAATTTCTTTTTCCTTTTATTTTTGCAAATGGTAATGTGTAGGATAAATGAGGGAGTGAAAAATTTCCCACCTGAATCATCGGAGAAGGATTTGACATGTCTTGAATGATCTACACTAGACTCAGTGCGAGGGCTGCTGTCGTAATAACTGTCCCTCCTTAGCGTCCTGCAAGAGAAAGGAACATTTCCACAATTTTACATTTAGTCTTGTTATTCTTACATAGTCAATGAATCTTCATATAGTGTGTGTGTGTGTGTGTACTGTCTATACATATATATATATATACATAAAAGTATACCCTGTAGGAAAGTTCATGCCGTAGTCACTGGGAGCAGTGGCCGTAGTTGTGAAATCTCCTTCAAAAGCATAGCGTGGGTGATACTCGGGTCGTTTCATGCAGAGCACTCGTGGCATGAAATCCAGGAAGAATTTTTTTACCCATGGCGACATCTTATGCGTCGACGGAGATCTGAAACAATCACAGAGAAAACATATGCAAGAACCAAGAGAAAACTTTTTTCATATTCAAACTCTTACTTTCAAATCACCATACACATCCATCCATCCATCCATCCCTCTTCTGCTTCAATATTTATCTCAAAACTAACAACCTTGTCCACTGATGGAATAAAAATTCCCACGGTTCTAATGCAAGCCCTACTACTCCCTCTCACACAAGTTTAAACATTCGAAATACGAGTGCTTTTACTGCATTAACATTTCTGAATTTAGATCCTTTTGAATTACAGATTGCAAACTATAACTGCTAACATTTTTATTCAGCGTAAATTTTTCCATTTTAAGGTATTAACGAAGCGACTCGTTATTCCTGAAATCAATTCATGTTACACTCAATTTTAGAAAATAGTGCGCAATTCAATACATTGCTTTGCTTCAAACCCCTTTTAAACCCATATACCTAAGTGTTTTTTTAATTGATTTATTTCAAGTTAAACACATTCGGGAGTGATTGGAATGCGCAAATTCTATCAAAACTCATTAAAAGAGTGGCATGGATGCTTTTTTCATTTGGAACATACATTAAACTCTAATTTAGAACGCATGTAAGCTACTTTGATGCGTACTGAATGCGTTTTTAATACATTCCAAATGAAAACCATGCATCCATTTGAATGAGGTTTGGTAGAGTACTTATACATCGTGTTTGTACTTCTGGGGGATTTTTAAATTTTCAAAGATTTTTTTCGGTAGAGTGTACTTAATACTAATGCAATACACTGAGCGCATTTGGAACGCATTACAAACACATTTTTGACACAACGTTAACCGAAATGAACGAATTTTGCAATCGACAACCATAGTGTGTTACTCAGCAATGGGTCCAAAGTCATTACAAATATCTCCTAGACGAATTTGTAGCGCATTAGAAATGGCTTTAATGTGTTTCAAATATATATTTCTGATGGGTTCAAAATGCGCACAGACGTCATTTTAAGCTTTCTGTTTTTATATTACTGTTGTAGTAAGCTCTAAAAAAACTGATTTAAAATGTGTATGAAACGCATTTTAAGCGCTTTAGAATCACTCCCAATGGGTTTATAATGTGTTTCCAGGCATTCCAACTTCAAGAGTATTTTTAAAGACTGGGGTTACCTAAAGTGAACGTTGAGGACGCCGACGGTGACGCAGATGGAGAGCGTGACGAGGACCATCGTGAAGAGGAGGTACTTGCCGAGGAGGGGGACGGCGAGGGACGTGGGGGGAATGATCTCGGCCAGAAGCAAGAAGAACACAGTGAGAGAGAGGAGGATGGAGATGCAGAGCGTCACTTTCTCTCCAGAGTCCGAGGGCAAGTAGAAGACGAGGACGGTGAGGAAGGAGATCCCCACGCAGGGAATTATCAAGTTGACCGTGTAGAACAGCGTCTTCCGTCTCATTGTCAGATTGAACGTTATGTCTACGGAGAAAGCAACCAACCACCAGCACCATTAGTCGCTTTCCATATAATTATTATCCTCATTATTATAATCATGTGTGTAGCTCCCCTTTCCATCAGCTAAGAAGCAAAGTTTCGTAAACTTCTTCAAAGAACTTTCCACCAACAACCCTTATCATTGACAAATAGCACTGTACAACGTTTTTTAGACGAGTCATTTGATAGTTTTTCGTACCTACATGTTTTTCAAAGTAGAAGACGAACTATTTGCTAACTTTGCTAACCTATTCGAAACTGGGGAACCATGGAAGGAATGTTTTCCAAAAGGGCTAAATTCTAGAAACTTTTTCAAAAAGGTCAAAATTAGTAAATAGCACTTTTTCAAAACCGTCAAAACTAGCAAATAACGCTTTTTCAAAACGGTCAAAACTAGTAAGTAACACTTTTTCAAAAAGGTCAAAATTAGTAAATAACACTTTTTCAAAACCGTCAAAACTAGCAAATAACACTTTTTCAAAAAGGTAAAAAACCCAGAAATTGCCATTTTCAAAAACATTCAAAATTAAGCGTATTTATTACCGTTTTGAAAAGGTTAAAAATCTGTACGATGGATTTCAAAAACGGTTGAAAAGGGTCACATTTTACAATTTACAATTTTATAGCAAGTGTTCTCAAAAGTTGCCACACAATTCCGTCTTTTCTTGTCTAAAAATAGAGTCACAAATAATTTAAACTTTCGAAAAATTTGATTTACTCAGATTTTTAAAACAGTCTAATAAGTTCAAAAGTTTAACTCCTACAGATTTTTGAAAAGGCAATTAATGCATTTTTTACTGTTTTTTAACAGTGCAAAATTGGATTTCACATGTTTTTGAATGGACCAGCTCTACTATTGGCTAGCCCTTTTGACACGATCTAAAATTGCGATTTTACTCAGAATTTAAAATTGTCTCTTTACGCGCGCTGCAAAGGAGACAATAATTATGTATACAGATTGCTGGAATATTGAAAATGCACAGCTTTGCTTCTTAAGGGACAAACACTCTTGTTCCAAGTAATAGTCGAGTCCCTACGCCTGTGGGAAGTGCTCCGTAATGTATACTTTTACTTGTACATTTCGTTTCGTGCTTTTTTGGGCCGTTATGAGATTTAATGAGAGGAAGTGTGATAATAAAGTTTGTCCCATAAAAATAATAAATGATAAAATTACGACGAGGAGTCGAGTCAGTTTCGTCTCCCACATTTTTTTTCCAACATTTTTCCATAGATTATATTCCATTACCATCCCAAGGAACATTCCTATCATTTCCTCTTTTTTGGGGCAGTGCATACAGAATGCTTACGTACTTTTCACAAAATATTTAGCCTCTCTTTTTCACTAAAGACTAAGCTGGGAATTACAATGAGGGCTCCCCCTCCTCCACCCTCGTTTTAAGACATCATTTATGCACTGGCCCTATTTCTGGAGGCTCAAAGTAGTTAGTAGTTATGGCGGCTGGGACTCGACTCTATGAATTATTGTCGCTGTTAGTCAACGTCATTTTTTCTTCTCAAGGACCACCGCCACCACACAGCCCAGTCCCAGTCACATACGGGAACTTTCTTCCCGAGAAAAAAAAAACCTACAATGTGTACCACATACAATCAGCATCATTATTTAAAGGGGAAAAAGGAAGTTCAGATCGAAATCGAGATGAAGATGGACCGAGAGAGCTTTCCCTACACAACACACACAGACAGACGACGTCCCGTGCCAAATGAGACTCCTTGATATTTAATATCCTCCGAAAGAGAGAGAGAGAGAAAAAAAATGGACTTTTTAAGGGCTGAAGATGTTCTCGTGCGAGTGCTCAAGGAATTCTAATGGTTTTTCCTAATTTTATTATTAATTAAATCAATCCTCCAATCTGAATTACTTAGGAAGCGGGGACCGTACAGAAATTACCATTCTAAAGTCACCAAGCCCGAAATTGTAGCATCGGTAAAGTAAAAGTCATAAAGGATACCTAAAAATTTAACCAAGAGGCTTTTGATTTTTTGAAAAGCATTTTTAAAAACATGGAATTTTTAAAACACATGTAATTTATGACAGTTCCCCGGGATGCTAAAGTGCTCACACAAGTGAATAAAGATGACTGAGGCAAACTCCTCTCCCTTCTGATGCGTCCCATCATCTGTCACTCGCCCTCTGATTGCTTGTTTACACTTTTAAAGATTTAAGCCAAAAAACCCACACTGCCTCTCCACTGGCTCTTCACTGAGAGGAAGATGGTGAAGTGAGTGAATGAGGGAATAAAAATAGAAGAGTGTCAATATTTGAAATGATTTAAGGGAAGAGGAAATGTACTCGTAGTTTGAATTCGGATTTTGAGCTCTCGTCGCTTTGTTTCCCTTTGTTTGCTTCTCCTTCTGTTCTACATTCAACATTGAGCCACATTTTTTTTATAGATACACCTCCCTCGACCACCCAGATTGCTCTCCTTCAGTTACATTGGGGCTTGATTGGCTTCTCAGATGAAAAGGAAGATGTAGTAGATGATAAGGTTAGTAAGTAGAGCATAATGTAGAATTGGGGGCATTTTCAGAAATTACGTCAAGATTTAAAGCGAGTAATAAATTGCTCAATTTCTACAAGGAAACGTGAACACATTTAAAGTGTAATTTCTTTTACAATGATTGAGTGGTTGGAAATTGTAGATTAAAATCTTTTGGACCCACACACCATTGTATGTAGGTACCTATACACCATTTAATATCCTGTTATTTCAAAAGGCTATTTTGAAAGAACTGAAACTAGTTTATAAAGTTTAATTTCTTGAAAGTAAAGCATTTTTAAATCCTCCATTTTTGAAAATATCCATTTCAATAATTTGACATATTCGACACTGCACTGGGAAACCATGCAAGGAAAGGATGCTTTAAAAAAGTATTAGGTACATATTATTATTGTACAAATTATCTTTTACAAAACGGTTAAAGCTATAGCAATAAACGTTTTTTCTTAACAACACATTCAAAACTAGCAAAAACTGCCTCTTTGGAAAAGAGGTCAAAAAACCATGGAAATAACCATTTTTTCAACGGCTCAAGCAAAGCTTGAAATAATTATTTTTTTAAGGAGACCTAAAACTAGATATTACTGGTCTAATTCTGAAACGATAATATGTTGTCTAGTTTTACATCTTTTAAAAAATAGTGATTTCTAATTTGCAACTTTTTAAGTGTAAGTTACTAGTTTGCACACCTTTTCGAATGTGTGAATTTCTATTTTTGACCTCTTTGAAAGTGTTAGTTATTAGTTTTACATCTTTTTCGGGATTGTAATTTCTAGTTTTGGTCTTTCTGAAGGTGTAAGTTACTATATTTGTGATATTTTTTTAAATTGTAATTTCTAGTTTTTTGACGTTTTTGAAAGTGTTATTTCGTAGACTAAACGCTATTGTAAAGCATTACTTTCATGGTTTTTCAGTTCCGAATAGGTTAAAAATAATGTTTACTTTCAAACCTTAATTGCTAATCACAATGATTTTTGTAAAATAAGTTTCCTCAAAAATGACTTTTTGTAACGTTTTTCTGATATGTTTAGGATCTCCATTAGAAAAGATGCGACAAGGTTTTTTAATTTTAATTTTTCTTAGTTTTTAGATTGAGTTTAGGTTTCAGTCTTTGACCCGACGTAATTTGTAATTTGTGGAAGTTCCCGTAGGTAGGGAATAAGAGTGGAGTAGCTATAGGCTAGGGTGTGTTGGGCTACCTGGGTAGGGCTCCTGACAGCACGGGTAGTACTCTTCGTTTCGGCGGGCGGGCACTTCAAGAATATCCCATTCGACGGACAAGTAGAACTCCTTCAGATCGATCCCAATCGGCACCAGATTACTTCCTGCGCTCTGCTCCATGTGCTGCAAGTCAACCTAACAAACAAACACTCACTGTACATTCAATCCAACCTTAGCCACACAATAGCTCTATCTGTATGTATGTAATCATCCTCCTCATCTCTCAGTATATTATACCTATATACATATACATAGGTAGGCATCTACTAAAGCACCCTAATTATTATAGCGGGTCAAAATATAGCTATACTTGGTCTATCCTTATATTTTCAGACAATATTTTCGAACGTTTTTACGGTTATTGGATAATCATTAGTATTAATCAGAGCCCAGAGGGAGAAAGTCTCTACCTACTGTCTCCACTTTTGAATCTTTATGGAAAAGCAAAAGAAAACAGGTAGCTTATCGTCAGTTTAACCTTTTCGAGACGGTACTATATTTAGCTTAACATATTTTTGAAAGTTTTAATTTCTTGTTTTACATCTTTTTGAAAAGGCTAATTTCTTATTTTGACCTTTTTGAAAATGTCAACTTCTTGATTTACATGGTTTTGAAAAGGCTAATTTACTAATTTCTTAATTTGACCTTTTTGAAAATGTCAATTTCTTGATTTACATGGTTTTGAAAAGGCTAATTTACTAATTTCTTATTTTGACCTTTTTGAAAGTCTTAGTTCCTATATTTTGAATGCTTTTAAAAATGTGGATTATTAGTTTTGCCGTTTTGAAAAAGTCAATTTCTGGAAAAAGCAATTTTGTACAGCATTCTTTCATGGTTTCCCAGTTGCCAATAGGTTAAGTTTTGTAAAAGGAATGCATTGTTTTTCTTCAAAACTTTGAATAATTAGAAAATCTCAAAAATGACGATATTTAATCCATTAAATTCCTTTGCCCTTGCATTCAAGGTGAAGTCGTTAAAGAAAAGAAGAAGGCTGAGACAAGGACGAAACTTTAGAAAAATAGGAGACCCTCTGCGGTTTTGTGGTTCATTGCCAGCGCCTTTATTTAAGCCATCTTTTGTTATCTCTTGGGCATGGACTATCTGTGCAGGGATCAAAGCATAATCCCTGAGGTACTGACCGGACGTTGGATGGAAATCCAATAAATGTACGGACGGACGGACGGACGGACAAGTGGAGGTGATTTGCGTTCTAATGAGACTTTGTCATGAAATCCTTTCTTTGTGTCTCAATTCCGTGATTGGGCTTCACAGTAGTTGACTGACTGATCGTGAGTGTGTTCATGTTTCAAAGAAATCAGTCAAGAATTGCTAAAAATTTCCTCCCTTTGTTTACAATAGTGGTAAATTGTAAGTGTGGAAATAAAATAGATGGGACTCAGCACACCTGTTGTTTAGTATATTTTCCCCT